>PVJX010028080.1:5478-24327 GCA_004027295.1 Dolichotis patagonum
TTTATCCTGGCCATTCTTTCTGGGATGAGATGGAATCTCAGTGTGATTTTAATTTGCATTTCTCTCATGACTAATGATGATGAACATTTTTTCATGTATTTATTTGCCATTCATATTTCTTCATCTGAGAACTGTGTATTCATTTCAGATGCCCATTTTTGGATTGGGTCTTTGAATTTAGAGGGTCTGATTTTTTTTAATTTTTTGTAAGTTCTAGACAGAAGTCCTTTTTCTGACAGACAGTCCATTAAGATTTTTTCACAATTTGTGGGTTTTCTTTTCACTATTTTGGAGATTTCTTTTGACATGCAGAAACACCTTAATAAGACATGAACCCAGTTATTGATTTTTGGAAGTATTTTCCATGTAGTTTGCTTTTTGATCATGAATTCTCTACCTACCCATATGCCTTCAAGATTTTTACCTATTTTGTCTTCCAACAGATTTAGTGTTCCTATTTTAATATTTAGATCTTGGATCAATTTAGACTTTAGTACATGGTGAGGGTCATGGGACTAGTTTCAGTTTTCAGCATATGGATAGCCAATTTTTCTAGCACTATTTATTAAACAGATTTTCGTTCTTCCAGCAAAAATATTTGGCTCCTTTATCAAAGATGAGGTTGTTGAGTGTGTTTGTGGTTGTGGTTGTATCTTTCAATCTATTCCATTGATCTTTAGATCTGTTTTTATTCCAGTACAATACTGATTTTATTAGAGTAGCTTTGTAGTATAACTTCAGGTCAGGAATTGTGATGCCTTCTGCCTTGCTTTTGCTTCTTAGAATTCCCTTTGCTATTCTTGGCTTCTTCTGGTTCCAGATGAATTTGAGGAGTGATTTCTCTAGATCTATGAGGTATGTTAGTGGTATTTTGATTGGGATTGCATTGAATCTGTATAACAATTTTGGGAGAATGGCCATTTTCACAATGTTTGTTCTTCCCATCCATGAACAAGGGATGTCTTTCTATTTTCTGGGGTCTTCTTCGATGTCTTTTTTTCAGGGTATTATAATTTTCCCTGAGTAGAAATTTTATGTCTTTTGTTAGATTAATTCCTAAGTATTTCATTTATTTTTGGATGCTAGTGTAAAACTTGTGGCTTCTTTTATTTCTCTCTCAGTGCTTTTATAGTTAGTTTATAGGAATGCTATTGATTTTTGAGTATTGACTTTGTATACAGCTACATTTCTGAATTTATTATATCTAGGAGTCCTTCAGTGGAATTTTGGGGGTCTTCTACATAGAGTATCATGTCATCTGCAAATAATGATAATTTAACTTCCTATTTTCCTATATTTACTCCTTTTATTTCTCTGTCTTGTCTAGTCACTCTGGCTAGTATTTCCAGTTCTATGTGGAATAGGAGCGGTGATAAGGTAAATCTTTGTCTTGTGCTTCATTTTAAGGTAAAGGCTTTCAGTTTTTGGCCATTTAATATGATGCTGGCTGTTGGTTTGTCATAGATGGCCTTTATCATATTGAGGTAAAGACCATCTATTCCAATTCTCTGTAAGGTTCTTATCATGAATGAGTGTTGGACCTTATCAAAAGCTTTTTCTGCATTTATAGAGATGATCATGTGATTCTTACTTTTGGTTCTATTGATATGGTGGATTATATTTATTGATTTATGTATGTTGATCCATCCCTGCATTCCTGAGATGAATCCCATTTGGTTGTGGTGTATAATCTTTTTGATGGTTTGCTGCATCCTGATTGCCAATATTTTATTGAGAATTTTTGCATCTATGTTCATTAGGGAGATTGGCCTATAATTCTCTTTTTCAGTTGGGTCATTCTCAGGTTTTGGTACTAGAGTAATATTTGCTTCCAGGAACGACTTAGGAAAAAATTGCTTCCCTTTCAATTTCATTGAAGAGTTTGGGGAGTGTCGGCATTAAGTTTTCTTTGTATTTCTTGTAGAATTCTGCAGTGAATACCTCTGGGCAAGGGGCTTCTTTGTTAGTAAGGACATAATAATGTTTTCAATTTAATTAATAGCAGTTTTTCAGCAGTTTTACATCTTCCTGACACAGCTTTGGTAGTTCATATGTTTCTAGTAATTTGTGCATTTCTTCTGTGTTATTGAACCTATGAGAGTAGAGGTTTTCAAAATAGGTGTTGATGATTTTCTGTATTTCAACAGAGTCTGTAGTGATTTCATATTTTTCATTCCTTATTGCATGAATTTGAGTTTTTTCTTTCCTTTTATTAATAAGGTTGGCTAGGGGCTTATCAATTTTATTCATTCTTTCAAAGAACTAACTCTTTGATTTATTGATTCTTTGTATTGTTTTCTTAGTCTCTATTGCATAAATTTCTGCTCTGATGTTTATAATTTCTTCCCTTCTTTTTGCTTTGAGCTTGGATTGCTCTTCTTTTTCTAGATGTTTGAGGTATAGCAAGAGGTTGTTTGTTTTCATTCTGTTTTCCTGAAGTGCGAACTCAGTGCAACAAATTTTCCTCTGAGGATCGCTTTCATTGCATCCCACAAATTCCTGTAAGTTGTATTTGTATTTTCATTTGCTTGTAGATATTGTTTAATTTCTTCTTTAATTTCCTTTGTGACCCACTGATGGCTCAGGAGTGTATTGTTAAATTTCCATGTGTTTGTGGGGTTTTTGAAGTTTCTTTTATCCTTAATTTCTAGTCTCAGGTTACTATGATGTGATAACATGCATGAGATAATCTCAATTCTTTTGCATTTACTTAAATATGGTCTGTGGGCTAGTATATGTTCTATTTTAGAGAATGTCCCATGTACTGCTGAGAAGAATGTATATTCTGATGTTGTTGGATAGAAAACTCTATATACATCTATCAAGTCCATTTGTTCACAGGTGTGATTCAGTTGTTATTTTTTTTGCTGATTTTCTGTCTAGTTGATCTGTCCCTTTGTGTCAATGGTGTGTTAAGGTCTCTTGTTATAATCATGTTATTACTTATCTGGGTTTTCATTTCAGTTGATACTTGCTTTGTATATTCATGTGCTCTGGAATATTGTGCATGTATATTTAAGATTGTTATCTCTTCCTCTTGAAGTTTTCCCCTCACTAGTATGTAGTGACTTTCTTTATCTCTTTGGATCATTCTTGGTTTGAAGTCTACGTTGTCTGCAAACAGAATAGCTACCCCTGATTTTTTTCTGGTTTCTTGTTGTATGAACTATTGTTTTCCATTCTTTGACTTTCAGTCTATCAGTTTTCTTTTGTGTTAGATGGGTTTCTTGTAGATAGCCTCTAGTTGGATGTTGTTTCTTGATCCATTCTGCCAATCTGTTTCTTTTGACTGGTGAATTGAAGCCATTTACATTAATGGTTATAACTGTTATATATTAGTTTATTATTGACATGTTATCTTTCTGCTGTTTTATCTTTACCTTTCCATTATGTTTAATCATCTACCTTGCTTAGTAGTTTTTTCCTATGTGTAGCTAGAATATCTTTCAGTATTCTTTGTATGGTTGTTTTGGTGATCATGAAGTTCTTCAGCTCTACTTTGTTATGGAAGTATCTTTTTTTCTCCACTCATTTTGAAGGACAGTTTTGCAGGGTACATCAGTTTGGGTTGGAAGTCGTTTTCCTTTAGGATCTGAAATACTTCACTCCATGCTCTTCTTGACTTCATTGTTTGTGTTGAGAAGTCTGCTGTGATTCTGATAGATTTTCCTTCATAGGTGATGTCTTTTCTCTCTAACAGCTTTTAGTATTCTCTTCTTATGTTGGATTTCTGGGATGGTGATTATTATATGTCTGGGTGTAGTTTTATTTCAGTTATGGCTGTTTACAGTTTTATATGGTTCAATAATCCATATGTCAGTTTCCATTCTCATGTCTGGGAAATCTTCAGCTATGACTTCTATAAATAGCCTCTTGATATCATTTGTGTTGTCCCCTTCTTTTTCATTTATCCCTACTAATGTTATGTTGTTTCTCTTTGCATTATCTTGCACCTGTTGAATTGTTATCTCTTGATATCTTGTTATTTTTAAAAGATCTTTCATTTCTGTTCACTAGCTGGAATCTTATCTTCGAGGTCTGAAATTCTATGTTCACTTTCATTGAGGTGGTTTTGGCAACTTTCAATAGAATTTTTGATTTCCTGTATATCTCTTTCAATCTGCTTCATGCATTCTGTTTGTTTCTTATAGTGTTCATTAAGGAATTCTATCTGTTTGCTTTGTTATTCTAATTTTTAAATGTGTCTTCATTAGATATGTTCACTATTTCTTTCAATACTATTATCATTTCTTCTTTTACTTGGAAAATTATTTCTGATTTGAGTTTCTCTATAGCTTCCCCGAGTTGTTAATTCAGTTGATATCATTTCAGTCATTTCAGGTGTATAGCTTATATTTTCTTCTATGTACATGGCTATTAGTCTTTCTTGGGATGTGCTGGAGGTTTGAAATTGCCTGTTGACCTTTTGTTTTGTCATTTTCCTCTATTTCCTTGCTTCAAGTGGTGTTCCAAAGCTTTCCCTTTGTGTTGGAAATCACTTCCTGCACCTTGAGTCCTGGGACTGAATGAAGGTCACTGAGCCTGGCCCATTCAGGCCTTCAGGACCTCCTTAGCCCAGTCCACTGTTTCAAGGGGTGGGGCAGGAACTCAACCGCTGGGAGCACTGGTCTCAAACTCTCTGTAGGCCAGTGCCAGTGGGCTGAAAGTCCCCCTGCACAGCCTTGGACCCCCGGACTGAAGGAAGTCTGCTGGCTGTGGAAAAAATAGAAAACTTGACCACAGTGATTGGAAACATGAATGACAAATTTATTGAAGATATCATTGAAAGATACCAGACAGAAATATCTGAGAAAAAATCTCTGTAAAATTCATGAATTCCAGAAATGATCAATGTGAAGGCAGTATCAGAAATTAAGGACAAAATGTTCAATTATGGGGAAGTATGCAAAGGAGATACAAAAAGCTACTAAAAGCCACTAAAAAGATTCACAGAAAGTGAGTAGGAGTTAGAGAAAATCTAGAAGTTAACATAGATTGAATTATTAGTAAATTTACTAAAATTATAGCAGAAAATTTCTCAAATATGAGTAAATTGTTTAATATACAAATAACAGTGGCTTCCAGAACCAAACTACCTGACTAAAGAAGAATCTCACCAAGGCATAACCATAATAATTGCCAAATATCTCCCCCCAAGAAATCAGACCCTTAAAAGTAGCCATAGTAAAACAAAAAAATATATAAAAATAAACCCATTAAATTATGGAAGACTTTATGATGTGAAACTCAAGACCAGAAATGTTTGTTATAATGTTTTTAAGTCCTAACAGCAAACAACTTTCAACCTAAATTAATATAACCAGCAACACTTTCCTTTAAGATAGATGGAGAAATAAAAGTATTTCATTAAAAAAATCTCTAAAGATATATGTATACTAAATCAGCACTCTAGAAATAATAATAACTCAAACAGAAATTATGAAACAACTAAATCTAAAATTCCAGCTGACATGAAAACACAAATTATGTTCAATAGCAAAAAAAACCCAAAAATGACAGGATATTTTTTAAAGCAATCAGAAAATAAGAAACTGTTCAATAAAAATAAATAATGAATACATCACAGGAATATCTATTATGTCAGTGGTCTGAACTCTCCAATTAAAAGACACAGATTTTCAGAGTGCATAAAAAAATCAGAATCTAGAAATCTGTTGTATTTAAGAAACTCATCTAATCCAAAAACATATTCATAGACTAAAAATAAAAAAATAAAACATAGAAGATGGTGTTTCATGCACTGGCGCTCCTAAAAAAAGCAGGGATAGAAATTTTAATCTCAGATATGGTAAAATTTAAGCTAAAACTGATTAGAAAAGACAAAGAAGTTCACACATGGTGGTTAAAAGAACAATTCAACAAGAAGAGATAATGCTTATAAGTGTGTATATGGGTAAAGAAACAGTGAAAAAGATTGCACAGTACTGCCACAAAAGCAGACATCTGGATCAATGGAACAAAATAAAAGATATACAAGCTTCCTTTGAACCATTAGGCTTTTTTGATCATTTTGATCTTTGACAATGGGGCCAAAAGCACACAGTGGAGGAAAGTTACTCTATTCAAGAAATGATATCAGGAAAACTCAATGTATGTTTGCAGAAGATTGAGGCAGGTCCTATACCTCTTGCCATGTACTAAACTAAAATCAAAATGGATAACAAACTAAACATTAAAACAGAAACATCAAACCTACTGGAAAACAAGACAGTTACAATACATAAAGTCATAAACATATAAAAGGATGTTTTAAATAGAACTCCAATTGTACAAGAAATAATAAGAATCAACAAATGTTGTTGCATCCAATTAAAAAGGTTCTGCACAGCAAAGGAATTAACTGAGTGAAGACACCACCTACAGAATGGGAAAATATTTTCTAGCTGTTCTTCAGACAGAGAACTAACATCTGGAATACATAAAAACTCAAAAATATTAGACCACCTAAAATAAAAGATTCAATAAAAAAATAAAAGAATACACATGTCTCAGCAGAAGAATTACAAATGGGCAATAAGCATATAAAAGACATTCATTGTCTCTGTCCACTAATAAAACTGAAATTACAAAAACACTAAGATTTTATCTTACACTAGAAAGAGTGATATTTATTAAGAGGTCAAAGAGTACCTAATGCTCTTTGGCTATGATGAAAAAGAAATCCTTCTAGAATTTTGTTGGTAATACAAACTGGTACAACCAGCATGGAAATCAGTATGAAGATTTGTCACAAACTACAATTAGAAATCTCATGTGATCCAGCTGTTAGCCTTTTAGATATCTTCTCAAAGATCTAAAGATATCATATCACAATGATACACATGTTAAAATGTTTACTGAAGCACAACGCATAACAGCTAAATCCTGAAAGTAGGTAGTATCCACATCAACAGATAAATGGATAAAGGAAATGTAGTATTTATACAGAATGGAATACTACATGGTTATAAAGACATTTATAAGAAAAAAGATGTATCTGGAAAATATGTTGAGTGAAATAAACAAATGCTTAAATATTGTATGGTATATCTCACTTAGTAAGGCAAAGTATAAAAAGAATAATGAAGGATGAATAGAAGTAGGCAAGGAGATATATCTCTTGCAAATAAGGAAGAGCTAAAGAGATCAAGAACAAAGGAAGAGGGGGAGAGGAAGTGAAAGTTAGTAGAATTAAACATACCATGTATAGGTGCATAACCTTAGTGAATGTAAACCTCAATAACCTCAATGAATGTAAACATTATATGCCCTAAATATGTGCTAAAAACAATAACAACAAGAATGTAAACATGGTGAGTGGATTTAAAATTGCTGGGAGTGAAGTAGGTGGAAAGGGGGCTAAAAAATAAACAATCTGCACTATGTACATGTACCCACTCAACAAGGTGAATGTAAATTTCATGTACTAAAATATATATACTAACAAAAGAAAAAATATTGCTAAATCACAAAAAAATAAGAAAAATAAACTAACAATTTTGTTTATTGGCTAAAACAATGCTGTGCAAGTTGGGAGACAACTTTCTCATAGTAACAGGAAGCCTAGAATGAAAAGAAAATTCATCACAGTTTGCTTTTGGTTCTTTACTTCTCTCCATGTTCCCTCTTCTCACCACTTCCTTCCACTCAGCCTCATTTCAAAGATAGTAATTACTAAAACAATGAAAATGCTTCATATTGTGGTTTAGGTCTAGAATGAACTTCAAATGTCTCATGTGTTTGGAGGTGGGACTTTGAAGAGATCACTTGATTATAATGGTTCTATACTTATCAGTGGATTGACGCATTGATGTATTAATAGCTAAATGTTCTGTTTAAGGGGGACTTCTTTGGAAGAGATATCACTGTGGTTGTGCCTTTGAAATATTTATATCCTTTTCTGGTTCCCAAATTCTTTCGGCTCCTGCTTGGCTTCCATGAGATTAACACGTTTCCTCCACCATGCTTCTCTGCTTCCTTTAAGTTGTAGGTGTCTGCTGCCATGTCCAGCAATGGGAAAGCTGACTAATACAGAAAACTGGTACCAAGACTGGGAAACCTGGTAAGTTCAGTGAATCCCATGAGCTTAGTGTATTTGCCACATTTCTTTGGCCATTAAATGAGTTCTTCAGTCAGAAACAATGTTGTGTGGAATACCTTGATGGTGGGTGAGGCATTCTAGAAGTCCATAGTTAGTAGGTTAGCAGGAGTATTATGTATATGGAAGACAAATTCATACCCAAAATAAATGTTCATCCCAATAAAAATGAAGTGCTGTCCTTTCCATGATGAAAGTGGTCAAATATTGACACTTTCTAAGAGACTGAGATAAAGATTGATAGACTAATTAATCTCTAAAGGAAATTTAAAAACATAAATATTCAGGGTGTGGCATGAGTTCTGCTACTTGCTTTTAACTAGATTTATCCCAGGTGATGTGAGCAAAAGGCAGAGCCAAAAAAATTTAGGATACTTAAATTTGGCTCATAAAGAGTCATGTGTAAAGTTGGGATCAAAAGTGGCCTGGTTGTTTAGGCTATCATTGCCATTAAATGAAACTGTGTACTTTGTACAGGGCTGAGAAGAAAGATGTCTTAAGTGGACATCTTTGTCTGGAGTCTGGAGACATCAAGACTCTGTCCTTCACAAGCTCAATGGGGTAAAAGTGTAAACCTTTCATTTGAGAAGAGTCTTTGAATCTACAAACTCGAGAAGGACAGAATAGGCATTTGGTTCCCCAGGATTCATTTAACTATGCTCAGCTACCCAGACACTTAGAGATTGCTACTACCATGTTTCAAGAAGGCCTAACTACTACACACACTGATGGCAGAGCTTGGTGTCACCCTTAAGTTTCTGGTTTTCCAAGAATGCAGAATTCAACAGTTATGGGGCCTAGCAGGCTTTTACATAGATTTCAAAAAATGTCCTCGGAGGCCAGGCAGTTTGTCTCTGGTGCTTGCAGTTGTTAGAGTGAAGTCAAAGGGACAGTGGAGATTCCAGGAACCTGGGAGACACAGAAATGTGTATGATCTGATGGATGCCTCAGATATGGGGTCTTATTGCAATGGAACCAGCTGGAGAGAGAGGTCATGTGCCCTTCAACCAGCAAGATCATAGAGCAGGGCTGCCTAAGTCCTTTGGAATTCACACCTGGATATAACCTTCCCTGGGTGCTAAACATGAAGCTACAGGATTTAATGTTTACTTTGGTTAGATTCTTATTTTTATTTCCCTTACCTACATTATTTGATTACTTTGTGTTGTTGTATGCTGTATTTAATTTTCTTTTTTAACTTTTACAGGAGCTTAGTGCTTAGAATTTGCCTTATGCTTCAGAGGAGACTTTGGGCTTGTATTCTTTAGCACTGCTGGAACTTTTAAGAGTGTGGTGACTCTTAGAAACAGAATAAATGCATTTTACGTAATGAGATGAACATAAGCCTTTTTGAGGCTAGATGTTATCGTTTAGACCTACAATGTGCCCTGAAAGACTCATGTGTTCACAAATAGGATATTTGGAAGGTGACTAGAATATAGGATTGTTTTACCTTGAATTGATTTACTAAATTTGCTACTGTATGGGGGCTTATTGCAAGAGTCACGCCACTAGGATATTTCTTTGGGGGGAATATATCTTTCCTTTGCTCCTACCTTCACTTTCTGTTTTCTGGCTGCCATGAGATAAGCACCTTTGCTGCATCTTAACCTTCTACCATGATATTTCTGCTTTGGATGCCACCAATCATGTGCCAAAAGTTAGCCAAATTAAATGTCTGTTTTATGTTTTGGATGTTGTGTATTGTGTCAACAATGGGAATGTAATTAATAAATCTCATATATACTTTTGCATACATGCATACCACATCCACTATAAGCAAGCTTAAAGTTTGTGAGTGGAACAATGAAATGAGAGAAGTGATAGTGTGGGCATGGGCTGAGATCAAGGAAAAGAATGTGAAGGAAGTGATTGTGTTATAACTCATTGGACAAGAAGAATCTGTTGTAGGTTATTTAAGAAGGTATATATGTAAAGAAAATGACATTTGAAAAAGTTAAAAATAGAAACAGCAAACAACATTGGCAGGGGACAGAAGGAAATATACTGGACAAGGAGAATCTACACAAGACTGTTGAAATAATACAAGCAGAGGATAATAACAGTCTGAGAATGATGTGCCTGGAGAAATGAGGATTAGGGGACAACAGAAATAGGATAATATTTTCCTCAGGGGCAGATAGAAAGATGAATTATTATTTTAGATTTTTGCTTCTAACATAACTCACAATGACATCAATGAGAAAACCTACTACAGACATTGTCTGATTTTTTCACTTTTTTTTCCTGCTACACTGAATTCTTTCAGTTTTTATCTTTCATGTTCCATTTGAAGTCTTCTAGGGGAGCAAAAAGAGGAAGAGTTTAGTTTTTCTTTGTCTACTGACACTTTCAGTGGGTCACCCCATGTGTTCCCAGGCAGACTGATCTTGTCACTTCCAGCATATGTAGTGGGAAACACAAATCTGCTAATATAGGTCAAATTGTATTATGTCTGGCTTGGGAACAAAAGGATAATGCCCCTAGTACTCAGGAGCTGAGCTCTGATTAATGGCATCCATCTACAATACATGTCCATGGGGATAAAGAAGATTTAAAGGACAGCAAATTTATAGTGAATTTTGGCTCTGGAATATAGTGCATTTTACTCTTTTTAGTCAATTTTTTTATTATAGGAATTTTGAACATGTTCTTTTTCCTATCATTGCTTTACACAGAAAGAAGGTACATATGCAGATAGGAAGTCAGTATCATGATAGTGTATATGATAATCTCAGTGAGAATTCAGTTATCATGAAATAGCATGAAAAATCAAAATATTGCAGGAAATACTTTTAATAATACTTATTTTGAGAAAAAATTTCTTTTCTATTTCATAAGGAGCTAAATGAGTTATGCTCCATATATAAGGAGACACCTCATTTTGAATTGCATTCATGTTATAGACATTATACTCACCTCAGAGCTCTTTTCTTTTCATTTCTGTTTCTTTTCTTTTCTTCATGCAACTGGAGATAGAACTAAAGGCCTTGTTTGTACGGTGCAAATGATGTACTATTGAACTATGCCTCTACCTCCAGAACTCACTTTAGGTAATGATATCCATAAATTAGTCGAGCCCTGACAAAGGCATCAGACTTGACTCTAATTTGTTTCTTGCTATTATGATATCATGGGTTCTCTCAGCCATAAAGGGAAGAGTTTTTGCTCTCTAAGTCTTCTAGGCTGCTCAGATATGGCCATAAGCTAGAGTTTCCAGTTTTGGGGGACAGAAATACCAAATAAATCCATTTTAAATTTCCCATAGACGTTAAGAGGTATGCAGATTTATATGCACAAAACAGACCCAAATCTTAATCCTCTCTGTCAAAAAGATGAAAAGGAGAAGTAGCTAGAGACCATTTGTAGACATACAGTAAAAGTTTATATAGCATGAAATAAATGTAGTTTGCTTAGAAAATGAGAAATATAACAACTCCTTCAGTTTTATCTTTGAATTGCTATTTGTATGCTACCCTTCATTTTAGTTTACATTTTTGCTCTTCTAGTGTAGAACAGAGAGAAAAATTTCACCTTATGCAAAGAGCATCAGATTAAAAACAACAAAATCTAATTCAAATTAATAAATATATATAGTATATAAAAATATATTATATATAAATAAATCTATGAAATATATACATAGATAAATATAAATACATATTATATATACATTATGATAAACGTTGTGCAACAAATCATCAAATAGATCATCCATTATGATTCAGTAAACTTCATCTCAGGATGTATTGATGTATGATGTTTTTGATGATTTCTTGCATAATGTTTGCCAGTATTTTGTTGAAGATTTTTCCATCCATACTTACTGAAGTGCTTAGCATCTAGTTGTTTTTCTTTTAGTTTTGGAAACAGAGTAATGCTAGCCTTCAGGAATGAACTTAGGAGCAATCATTCCTGTTAAATATTATTAAAGAGTTTGAGGAGTGTTCGCATTAGATCTTCCCTGAAGATTTTGCAGAAATCAGGAGTGAATCCATCCTATCTTGAGCTATTTTTAATTGGTAGATTTTTATTACCATTTTAATTTAATTGCCTGTTATTGGGTGATTCACTATTTTTATATCTTCTTTATTAAGTTTTAGTAATTCAAATATATTTAATAAACTGTCCAATTCTTCTGGATTCTCCATTTTATTGGAGTACAGGTTCTCAAAATGGTTACCAGGAATCTTCTTAATTATAGCTTTTTCCATGGTGATTTTACACTTTTCATTTTTAATTGCATTGATTTGTGTACTATCTTACCTTTTTTGGTAAGATTGACTAATATTTTTTCAACTTTATTTATTATTTTGAAGAACCAGATTTTGATTCATTGATTTGTTTTAACAGTTTTGTCTGTTTCATTTCTGCTCTGATCTTCATAATTTCCTTTTCTATATTACTTTGGATTCAAAATATTCTTTCCCTAGGAACTTGATGTGCCAAATTAGGTTATTTTTTGCTTACTTTGTGTTTCTGTTGTGGGCATTCATATCTATAGAGATCCCTTTCTCGTACTCTTTTCAGTCTGGGGAGTTTATAATTGTAGTCACCTGGAAATATTATTGGAAGCAGTGAGTTAATTCCAAGCTATGACTTTCAGTGCAATCAATGGCAAAAATAAAGAAACTAAAACATAATTATAATTATGGAGGATCAAGGGGTCCTGAGTCTGGTGCAGATGAAGGTTTATTGGAACAAATAAACCTTCAAGGAGGACCTAATCCAGATTTTGTTAATTCATGAGGAAAGGAGTGGTTTGAGGATAAGTGACTTTGTGAACAGCAGGAGATATGTGAGTACTGTGAGTTGGACTACATAGGAGGGCTGAAAGCCCCCACTGTAATATGCAGAGAGAAGATTATGCAGAAAGAGAAATCTGCAGAACAAAATTTAGATATCATTTAACATTTCAGGTTTGGTGCTTTAGCTCTGATATGCAGATTTTTGTGCCTTGAAAAGTCATAATGTCTTATCTTGACACTTGAACCTGACTGATAGACCTGGAGCCATGGCTCTTTCTTCCTGCTTGGCTCAACCATGCTTTCATGGGAATTATGGTTGGAAGAAAGACCATTGACTTTCACCTAGCTTCAAAGATTATACCTCAGCACCTCAGCTAGCCCTATTTACTTTACTTAGAGCTAGTTGAAGGGAAAAAGAAATCGCTTCAGCAGTTCTGTATATATCAGTACATGGAGGTAGGGCTAGGTTTAGCCAAAATGGGTATAACAGCTCTGTATTTAAGGAGGGTCATTCAGGTGGTTTTCCATGCATTCCTCAAAACTTCCCTTTTAGAACTACTTACCCATAATCTATTGTATATTGTCTTGTCATAATCATTTGATTCTAGGAGCTGTCCAAATTTTCCTTGATTTCTTCAATGGGACATTGATTACTCCAGGCTACTGCTTAACTTTCATATGTTTGTATAATTTTTGTGTGTACTTTTGCCATTGATTTTTAGTTTCAACACACTAATAGGCATGGTATAATTCCATTTTGAATTTAGTTAAATCTGATTTATAGCTTGGTATATGACCTATTTGGAAAAAGTTGCAAGTGATGATCATATCAATGCATGTCTTGTTGCTGTTGAGTCAAATATTGCATAGACAGAGGAACTCCAGCCAGCAGTGTGCTCAGGGCCAAGCCAGACCTGGGCCCCTCCCACACCCCAAGCTTTCCCAGCTGACCACTTCACATGACCCAGGAACTCCAGCCAGCAGCATGTGCCTCTGCAGTCCCACCTCTGCCATCAGGGAACTCCACACCTCCTGGACCTAGTATTGCTATTGATCTTCAGCTCCCACTCCTCTCCCCAGAACCTTGAATTGCAGTGGATTAACCATGCAATATCAAGGAGATACTCAATAACCCCTCACACAAACAGAAGAACTCATCATGCTTCCATCAGTGAGGTGAGTTTACCCCTAAAAATGAATACAGTTTGCCACCTTCCATGGGTAAACAGGAGAAATAGTGAAGCCCCCTCCAGAAGTAGGCCATTGGTGAGCTTGGCAAGAGTATGAGTGAGTCTTTCCTCCACACAGAGAATATCAGGTAGGGTAAGGAGTGTGCCAATAAGGCCTCCCTGAACCTAGATAAAATTAAAAGGGCCTATGAGACACCCAGAGACACAGTAGGGTCCCAGCTGAGACAAACACTATAAACAGGGAGATCTGGTTACTCTGAACAACCTGAAGACATAATAACAGCAGGAGCTAATGGGTGAATTCCATCAATACTCCTAGGCTTGATAGCCTAGGAAAAATATAGGACTTATCCAACAGGCCCTGCAAAGGGAATTCAGGTGACTGTCCACCTCTTCATTGCAGGACCCAAAAATTGGACAAACATCGATCTTACAATAGAACCCTAAGATACACAGTACCAAGAGTTGAGATTAGTGGGACTGAAAGACCAAATATTAACCCAAAAGCGCAAAATGAAAAAGCAAAATTCAATCTCAAACATCTAGGTCATCAGGAGCAAGTACAGGAGACATCAAAATAGAGGACTTCAAAAGTCACATACTGGAAATCTCTGAAAAGATAGCAAATGAAATAAAAAAAATCCATGAGGCTATAGAGGAAATCAACATAGAAGTAATCTCTCATGTAAAGACAGAAATAACATTAATAAAGGAGTTGCTCAGTGCAGATGGAGAAGAAATAGATAATAATGTAGAGAAGAATGGGAAACTGATTGAAACCTTTAATGAACAGTATGAAAACAAGCAGAATCCATGAAACAAACTCTAAGAGACATCCAAGAAACAAAAAATTCTATGGAAAGGTGGCAAAACTGTTTAAATGAAGCTGAATATAGAATTTCGGACCTTCAGGACAGGATCACAATTAGCAATGATGAAAGGATACAACTTTGAAAAATAACAAAGCAGCATGAAATGACAATCCATGAGCTTCAAGATGATTCCAAGAGAAAAAATATAAGACTAATAGGCATCAATGAAGATGCAGGAATCAATGCAAATAACATAGTTAAACCATTCACAGAAATAATAGAAGAAAATTTCCCAAACATGTGGAAAAAATATGATATGCACAAAAGTGAGACATATAGAATGCCAAACAGTCACAACCAACATAGATCTACACCCAGACATATAATAATTTAGATTCCAGACAGGCAGCATAAAAACAGAATTCTAAAAGCTGTTAGAGAAAAGACAGAACTCACCCATCAAGGAAAGCCCATTAGAATCATTGCAGACTTTTCAGCACAAACCTTAGGTCAAGATGAGTTAAGAGTGAGGTATTTCATCCCTGAAAGAAAAAAAATTTCAACCCAGATTGATGTACCCAGCGAAACTTTTATTCAAATTGAATGGAGAAACAAGATACTTCCATGACAAAGAACAACTGAAAAAACATGATCCCACAATATGCTGTATACAAGAAACACATCTGACCCAAAGGAAACTCATAGATTAAATGTCAAATGATGGAAAACAGTACTCAATGAAACAGGAGCTCAGAAAAAAGCAGGGATAACTATTGTACTTGCATACAATGTGAACCTCAAACCTAAAATGATAAAAAGTGCAAAAGAAGGTCACTACATACTCATAAGTGGAAAAACCCAAGAGGAAGCACTAACAATTATAAATATATATGCACCAAACACAGGAGCACCCAACTATATAAGACAGATATTAAAGGACATGAAAAACCAAATACACAAGAACACAATTATTATAGGGTATCTTAACAGCCCATTGTCACAAAGAGATAAATCAACTAGACAAAAAATCAGCAAAGAAATAATAGAACTGAATCATACCTGTGAGCAATTGGACTTAGTAGATGTTTACAGAGTGTTCCACCCAACCACATCAGAATACACCTTCTTCTCAGCAGCCCATGGGACATTCTCCAAAATAGACCATACATTATCCCATAAAACATTCTTAAGTAAATGAAAAGGGATTGAAATTATCCCATGCATAACATCTGACTATAGCACCTGAAATTGGAAAATAATGGCAAAAGAAATTGCAAAACCTTCATAAGCATATGGAAATTAAATACCAAACTTTTGAACAACCAGTGGACTACAGATAAAATTAGAGAACAAATAAAGCAATACCTACAAATCAATGAAAATTTAGAAACAACATACTGTAATCTGTCAGATGCAATTAAAGTGGTCTTAAGAGGGAAATATATAGCAATAAACTGTCATATCAAGAAAACAGAATGAGAAAACAGAATGAGCACAAACAACCTAATGCTTCATCTCAAGCTTCTAGAAAAACAACACCAAGTAAACCCAAAGCTCATAGAATAGATGAAATTGTAAAGATCAGAGCAGAAAGTAATAGAATTGAATCTACAAAAACAATAAAATAATTAATGCATTAAAAAGCTGTACTTTTGAGAGAATAAATAAAACTGACAAACCTCTAGCTATCCTTAATAAGAAAAAGAAAGAAAAAACAAATTAATGCAATAAAGACTGAAAAAAGGGAAATTACTACAGATCCCATGGAAATTCAAAAGATCATAAATACCTCCTCTGAAAATCTCTACTTACAGAGAGTGGAAAATGCAGAGGAAATGGAGAGATTTCTAGAAACATATGAACTACCAAAATTCAACCAAGAAGATACAGCAATATTGAACAAACCAATATCAGCTATTGAAATTGAAAACATAATTAAACACTTAAAAACAAAGAAAAGCCCAGGTCCTGATGGATTCCCAGCTAAGCTCTACAAGAAATTTGGAGAAGATTTGATGCCAACACTCCTTAAACTCTTCAATAAAATTGAAAAGGAAGCAATCTTCCTTAAATCATTCCTGGAGGCAAGTGTTACTCTCATGCCAAAACCAGAGAAAGTCCCAACCAAAAAGGAAAACTATAAGCCAATTTCACTAATGAACATTGATGCAAAGACTCTCAATAAAATACTGGCAAATAGAATGCAACAAATGATCAAGAAGATTATGCATCACAACCAAGTGGGAGTCATTCCAGGAATGCAGGGATGGTTTAACAACACAAATCAATAAACATAGTACACCATATCAACAGAGCCAAAAGCAAAACCACATGGTCATCTCAATAGACACAGAAAAATCTTTCAATAAAGTTCAACACTTCTTCATAAGAAAAACCCTTCAGAAACTCAGAATACACAGTGTCTACCTCAATCTCACAAAGGCCACCTATGACAAACCAACAGCCAACAATGTAGTAAATAGACAAAAACTGAAAGGTTTCACTCTAGCATCAAGAACAAGAAGAGGATGTTCACTACCATGACTCCTATTCAATATAGCTCTGGAAATATTAGCCAGGGAAATCAAAAAAGAGAGAGAAATAACAGGAATAAAGATAGCAAAAGAAGAAGTTAAATTATCACTATTTGCAGATGGTATGATACTCTATAAAAATTTCATTAAATGACTACTACAGATAATAAACAAATTCAGCAGTGTAGCTGGACACAAAGTCAGCACTCCAAAATCAATAGCATTCCTGTACACAAACAAAAATCTTACCGAGAGAGAAATTATGGACATACTGGCTCTCACAATAGCATCTAAAAAATTGAAACACTTAGGAGTCAAACTAACCAAGAATGTAAAAGAACTATATGCTGAAAATTATATTATGCTAAAAAAGGAGATTGAAGAGGATATTAGAAAATGGAAGGATATTCCTTGCTCCTGGCTAGGAAGAACCAACATTGTGAAAATGGCCATACTCCCAAAACTGTTATACAGATTCAATGCAAACCTAATAAAAATACCATTAACATACCTTACAGATTTAGAGAAAATATTCCTAAAATTCATCTGGAGACAGAAGAAACCTAGAATAACAAAGGCAATTCTGGGCAACAAAGGCAAGGCAGGAGGACTCTCAATTCCTGTCTTGAAACTATATTACAAAGCTACCATGATATAATCACCATGGTACTGGCAAAGAAAGAGACCTAGGATCAATGGAACAGATTAGAAGATGCAAACACAACTACAAAGACACTCAGCTACCTGATATTTGACAAAGGGGCTAAACATGTTCACTGGAGAAAGGAGAGCCTATTTAATAAATGGTGTTGGAAAAATTGTCTCTCCACATCCCAAAGACTGAAACTAAACCATGCCTATCACCATACACTAAAGTCAAAATGGAACAAAGATCTAAATATTAAAACAGATATACTAAATATACTGGAAGACAAGGTAGGTAGAAATCTTGGAGACACAGGGGTTTGCACAGAATTCATGAACAAAACACAAACTGCATGGGAAACATTTCAAAGTATCAATAACTGGTCTCTCATATTATTGAAAAGCTTTTGCACTTCAAAAGAAATCACTAACAGAGTGATAAGAAAACCCACAGAATGGGAAATAATTTTAGCCTGCAACCCCTCAGACAAAGGACTTATATCAAGAACATTTAAGGAATTAAAAAACATTAGGCCCACGGGCAAGCCTATCAATGGCAGAAAAATAGAATAGCAGAAATGAGGCAGAGAAGATTGGCTATAATCTCTAGTATAGAGGGCCTCGAAATACTAACAGAGAGAAACACAGGCAGAGTAGATCAGGAGATAGGGTCCATTGAGCTGCTCTATATAGGGAGGCACTGGGACCCAAAACAAGCAGTGTACCCCATGGGAGTGAAAGGGGAGGAATTGTCTAAAAAAGGGAGGCAGAGGATACTGTTAATGGGGTAACAAGATTTAGAATTTACATTATTCTCACCAC
>PVJX010028081.1:0-21958 GCA_004027295.1 Dolichotis patagonum
TCTCTCTCTCTCTTGCTGTTTGCAGCTACCATGAACTGCGGCCCCGCCATGCCACCCTGCATGGAGCCAACTGAGATTGAACTGAAATCTCCAAAAACTGTAAGAACTAAACTTTTCCTTTCCCAACTTTGGGCATCAGGTATTTTGTCTCAGTAATGAGTAAAACATAACTCACACAGGGATTAAAGGTGTAATACTGGGATTAAGGATGTGCACACTGGAAACCCCATCCTGCACCAAAAAATCGTGCTGTGTCCTGAATAGAAAAGGACAGAATTGAGACAGGTTTGTTGTTACTACTGCCACTACACTGCTTGCTGTCCTCTGCCTGCCATGTCATGAGCTGTCTCTCCTGTGTCACACCCCTTTGTCATGTCATCCTGCCTTGGAGCTGACTGACTATGGACTGAAACCTTTACAAGTTTTGAGCTGAAATCAGTCTTTCCTCTTTTAACTTGTGGGTCTTGAGTATTCTGCTCCTGCAATGAGAAAAGTAACTAAGACACATAAATTTTGTCTTTCATATGGCTGAACAATATTCTACCATTACATATGTTTATATCACATTTTCTTTGTCTCTTCATTTGTTGATAGGTATTTAGCTTTTTTCCATCTCTTGATTATTGTGAATAAGGCAGCAATGAATATGGAAGAATAAATATCTATTTGAGATCTTCATTAATTCCTGGCTGTTTTCCATGTCACTCTTTTATGTTCCAATGAACAGTGCACACAGGTTTCATTTATCACACTTTTGTCAACACTTACTTGTTATTTTATACATTTTACATGCATTGCTTTTTTTCATAATGGCCACCCTAGCAGGTATGAAGTGGGATTTCCTCATGGTTGGACTGTATTTTCCTTTCAATTGTTGATGTTGGGTATTGTTAACACATCTGCAGGACATTTTCATGGTTCCTTTGAAGAAATAGATCCTAATATAGCTTTTTTTTTGCTGGCCCTTAGACAAAAAAAGACTATGGAAAAAACTCTGGACCATTTTATTTTGTGTTTATTTTCAAGGAGTTTCAGAACATCTAAAAAGGTTGAGTAATCTTTTGCGAGAGATCTATTTCCATGCTTTTCCATGGATGAACTTTGTGAAACTATTCTCAATAGAAAGAACATTTCTCGATAAAAAGAAATGATGTTTTTACTGATGCTGAACTTGCTAATTAACCTATCAGGCATTGTCAGACATGAGGCAAAAGTCACTTTACTTGTTTCAAATGAGAAACATTAATGAAAGAACTACAAGTGAGAGCGAAGATTTTTTTTAAATGACAGCAATGAGGCTACTATTGGTGGAAAGCTCTTGTCACCACGTGGTTGAAGGAAAATGGCCAGAAACCACAGACTAGAGTGAATCTGGAATGGAGCACTGTAGTCAGGAAGAAAACACAGCTGCAGCCAAAGACACCTCAAGAGAAAGCCAGCTCCACCTCGTCCTGCCAGCTGGTTACTCGCCATACCTCTCACTGATGAAATGCAACTGAGGCCCGACAGCACTGGGGTCTGCAAGTTACATCATTCTAGCTCACAAAGCAAGGCAGGGGAGAAGAGAGGTTCCAAATCCAGCAACAGGAGAGCACTGAATGTATCAGCACAACTAGCTATCAGACAGCAGGAAGAATCCTCATCATAGCAGGCTATTCCAGCACAGTTCTTTCCTTGCCACAGTAAAGCAGGATTTTGTTTTACTTTGTTTTATTTTTGCTTTTAAAATTTTTAGAAGAAATTAAGTCAGCAAAAACCATCAATGGTATATTTAGTAAATACTTTTTCATACACAGGGCTCAGCACTGCAAGATGATGCTCAATTCTTGGTATTAATTCTTGTGCTGTCAGCGTTCTATTCAGGAAAGATTTTAGCTATGCTATGGTTTGTAGTGTTCCCCCAGTGTTACCTTGCAGCTGTTTCAAAATTTCTGTTTTTAATATCTAGGTGTTTGATATGTTTTGATTTGAGTCTAGTACACAGTGAGAGATAGGGATCTAATTTCAACCTTCTGTATATGAATATTCAGTTTTCCAAACATTATTTGTTAAAGAGATTGTTTTGCTACAATTCATGCTTTCGGTGCCTTTGCCAAAAATCAGATGGCTCTAGTTGTATGGGATTTTTTTAATTGCATTCTCTTTTATTCTATTAATGCACTTTTCTGTTGTTTTGCCTGTCCTGCATTGTTTTTCTGATACTATGCTTTTTCTGTATAGCTTGTGTCTTAGTTACTTTTTACTCATTGCTGAGACAAAATATCTGATGCCCAAAGTTGGGAAAGAAAAGGTTTATTTCTTACAGTTTTTGGAAGTTGCAGCCCATACTCAGTTGGCTCCAAGGCAGGGTGGCATGGTAGAGCCACAGTTCATGGCAACAGCAAGGCGGAAACTGGCAAGAAAGAGACACACCTTCTTCCAGGCATTACATTGTATGCTGGCTCCACCCCTAGGTGGGTGTAGCACTGATACCATTTTTCCAAGCGCTAGACAATGAACCAATCACAAATGCACAATGCAAATGCATGAGACCTTGGGGCCACAGACATAAACCATGACATTGCACCCCTGGTCCCCAGAGACTCATGCACATCCTTTATACAAAAGACATTTCGTCCATCTCCAAGAGTTGCCAAAGTCCTAACATTTTCAGCATTGCTAAGAAGTCAGAGTCCGAAGTCTCCTCCAATAATGATGGCAAACTCTTAACTGTAACCCACTGTACAAATGAAACAAACTTAAACATTTCTGAAATGTGAAAGCACAAGATAAACATTACCATTCCAAAAGTTACAAACAGGGGAATATAAAGCATTGGAATCAAAGGAAGTCCAACATCCAGCAGTGCAAACATTAAGTCCTAGAGTTCCATGCTCAGCATTTGAAGCAATCTGGTTGCAAGCTCCTAAAGGCTTGGGTGATTCCACCCCCACGGCACTTCCAGGGATTTCAGCTCCTGCAGCTTCTCTCTTAAACCCTCTCTGCTTGGCTTTTGCAGCTTTCCTTGGATGATCCACTTTCCTGGCTTTTCCAAACTTCTGGGGTCTCCACTGCAACTTTGGCTTCACCCTTACATCTTTACAAATTGCCCTCTCAGGGGCACACTGCTTGGCCTCCCAGGCCCTTTACAATAGAGGTGGAAGCCGTCTTACTCTCAGAATTTGTGCATTTCCGTTGCACCTAAAATCAGCACCCTGTGGATGCCACCAAGGTTTGCTGCCAGCTGGAGCAGTAGCCAGGATTTTCTCTCTCTTGGCTGTAGGAATCCAGTGCCTGGATCACTGAGCTCTGTGAACCTGATTGTAAAGAAAACCTTCTCTATATTGCCACCATTCTGGAACCTCATGTGACCTCTGTCACCATTTTGGAGCATGGTGCTCTGAAGCTTTCTCCTCTGAGCAAATTATTTCACTTTTGCAATTTTGAGCCTGCGAAGGATGGAGACTCACTGGTTCCTAGGATGCCCCCTGGCCACCTTTCTTATTTCTCTGTTCCTTCTCAGCAATCGGAAGTCTCAGCTCCATTTTTTACAATCCACAACTTTACTGGACTTTCCCTTCTGGTCAAACTCACAGCATTTTAAATCATCCTGCTGGGGTCATTTGCTCTTGATTTGCAACATATATCTGGCTAAATGCCCCCAACAATAGCCATGCTACAGCGTCAGCATTCAACTACCTTGAAATTTCCTTTGCTAGATTAATCAGTCCATTACATTTAATCTCAGTCTCAGGCCAAGTCTCTGGGCCTGAGCAAAATGCAGACAAACTTTCTGCCAAGCCATAACACACATCGTGGGGAGTCCAACAACCAATGCAATCTTTCTTCCTAGCAGAAACCTCCCAAGCCTGGTCTGTACCATCAGGCTTTCTATCAGCCTTCTGGCCTCCTGAGCTCTGACCAGAATCTCCTCTACAGAACAGCCTCAGCTGCTCCAGCTCTCTGCATCCAGGTAACGTCTTCAAACCTTTCCAAACTCTGCCCACAAGCCATTTCCAAAGCCCCTAAAAAAAACATGGTCAGGTATAGTCACAGCAATGACCACAATTGTCGGTACCCAATTCTGTCTTAGTTACTTTTTACTCGTGGCTGAGACAAAATATCTGATGCCCAAAAGTGGGAAAGGAAAGGTTTATTTCTTACAGTTTTTGGAGGTTGCAGCCCATACTCAGTTGGCTCCAAGGCAGGGAGGCATGGCGGGGCCACAGTTCATGGTGGCTGCAAACAGCCAGCTGAAACCAGCAAGAGAGAGAGAGACATACCTTCTTCCAGGCATTACATTGTATGCTGGCTCCACCCCTAGGCAGGTGTAGCACTGACACCACCAATCCAAGCACTAGACAATGAACCAATCACAAATGCACAATGCAAATGCATGAGGGCTGGGGGCCACTGACATAAACCATGAAAGGTTGAAATCTAATGTCTTAAGACCACTTGCTTCATTCTTCTTGCTCAGGATTGCTCTGGTTATTTTATTTATTTTATTTATTTTATTTTATTTTATTTTATTTTATTTTATTTTATTTTATTTTATTTTTATTTTATTTATTTTATTAGTGCATGTATGAAGGACGTAAGGTTTACATTTCTGTGGCAAGTTGCTACCTATCTGTAACACATCTTGGTCCCTTCTCTTGTTCCCTGTCACTCTTCTTCCTCCCACTCCATCCTTTTCTTGCTCTCCTTCCTGTTTGATAAAGATCTGTCTCCCTACTTCCTGTTATCTTTTTTTCTCTTTATTTTTACTTTTGGTTTCTCATATAAGAGAAGTTATGTGATATTAAGGTTGCGCCTCTGATTTACTTCACATAACATTGTAATCTCAGGTGTACTCCTTTTCCTACATGAGATTCCAGCTTATCTCTCTCTACGGCACAGTGGCACTGCACTGTGTGTGAATACCACGTGTATTTTATTTATTCATCTGTTGGTGGACAAATAGGCTGCTTCCAAGATTCAATCTTTCTGATTTTATATAAATTGCAGGCTTAGTTTTTCTAGTGCTGTGAAGTAGGGAGGAGATATTTTAATAGGGATTGCAATGAATCTGTAGACCATTCTTTGAAATATAGCCATTTGCAAAATATTGGTTCTTCTGATCCAATAACAAGGGAATTCATGGGTTGGGTATTTAGCTCAGTGGCACAGCAATTCCCTGGCAAGTGCAAAGACCTGAGTTTGAATCCTGGTACCATAAAAATTAATTAATTAAGTTTTAAAATAACAGGAAGTCTTTCCCATTTCTAACATCTTCATCTACTTCTTTGCTATTTTGTAATTTTCATTGTAGTGGTTCATCTCCTTGGTTACATTAAATTTCAGATACTTAGTATTTTCTTGAAGATACTGTGAATGTAATTGATTTCCTGATTCTTTTTCAGTAGATTCATTATTAGTCCACAGGAATGCTATTGATTTTTATGCATTGATTTTATATCCTTCCATATTACTGAATTTTTTAAAAATCAGAATTAAAAGTCTTCTGATGGATTTGGGACTTTCTATGTAAATAATCATATCACATATAAATAGGGGTAATTTGATTCTTCTTTTACTATTCATGTCTCTTGTATTTCTTTCTCTTGCCTGATTGCTATCACTAGTTTCACATATTTTTTTGAGCACAAGCAGTAAGAGTGGGCTTTCTTGTTTTTCATTTAAGAGGAAATATTGCAGTCTATTCCTGGGACAAAGCCAAATTAGTCATAGTGTATGATCTTTTTAATGTGTTGTTGAATTTTGTTTGCAAAGAACTTTGGAGAAGTTTTTATCTATGTTTATCAAGGATATTGGTCTATAGTTCTCTTTATTGTGTCTTCATGTGGATTTCATATCAGGGTTATATTAACAGAATGAATTTAGAAACATTTCTTTCTGCCCTATTGTATGAAAAATTTTGAGATGTTGAAATGCTGTTCCATTTCTATAAGTCTCATAAAACTTAACAGTAAATCCATCTTGTCCTGGCCTTTTATTGTTGGTAAAATTTTAATTGCTTCATCAATTTCACTGCCTATTGTTGATCTCTTTATATTTTTTACATATTCTTATTCAATTAAGGTAAGTTATATGTGTTTAAATTTGCATCCATTTCTTTTAGATTCTGCAATTTATTGGACTATTAGTTTTCAAAATGCTTTCTGATAATCCTCCCAGTTATATTGATGTCAGTTACAATTTCATCTTTTTCATCTCTGTTAATTTGGGCCTCTCCTTTTTTTCTTTCACTAAATTGGCTACAAGTTTATCAATCTGTGTGCCTTTCAAAGCTTCAACTCTGATTCATTGATCTTTTGCATATCTTAGTCTCAATTTCATTAATTGCTACTTTTCTTCGACAGGTTTGGGGTTTGATTCATTCTTACTTTTCTAGGATCATCAAATGCATCATCTAGTTATTTATTTGGAATTAAACTATCCTCTTAGAACACTGGTTTAATTGTGTCTCTCAGATTCTGATGTATTTCCATTATCATTTACTTCTAGAAAAGTTTTTATTTCTCCCCTGAATCCTTGAGATATTCATTCATCACTTAAGATTATATTAGTCTCCATGTGTTTGTGATATTTCTATGGTCTCATTTAGAGTAGATTTCTAGTATGACTGTATGTGTATCTGACAGTGTGCATGGGATTATTTAAATTTTTTGAGACAGTGTCTTGTTATGTAGTTCAGGCTGGACTTGAACACATGTGTAGACCAGGTTGACTTTGAACTCACAATGATGCCTCTGACCCAACCTCCCAAGTGCTGGAATATCATGTATGAATCACTATGCCTGGCTTATTTTAATTTTTTATATTTATTGAGCTGTACACTTTTTCTATGGCATAGTTTAAAGCTGGAATTTTTTTTGACTGAATGACCTATTTGTAAGAATAGAGTATTAAAGTTCCTACTGTGATTATAGTAGTTTCTATCTGTAATCTTTCTTTCTTTCTTTCTTTCTTTCTTTCTTTCTTTCTTTCTTTCTTTCTTTCTTTTTCTTTCTTCCTCCCTTTTTTCCTTCCTTCCTTCCTTCCTTTCTCTTTCTTTTATTTTTTTGTACTAAGAGTTAAAACTCAGGGCTTTGTGCTTGGCAGGTCCTGAGTTTGCTTGTGCCACTGAGCTATATCGTCAGCCTCTCTATCTGTGCTTTTATATCCAGTATTATTTATCTTATGAAATTCAGTACACTGACTATATATATATATATATATATATAGTTCCTTCCTCATGAATTCTTTATCAATATATAATAAATCTTTTTGTCTCTCCTGTCCAGTTTTGGTTAGAAGTCAAGCTTGTCAGATATAACCAAATCTACTTCTGTTTTGTTTTCAAGCTACAGCTGCTTGAAGTATTAGTTTCCAGCCTTTTATTTCCAGTCTATATATGTCATTATTGAAGAGGTATATATGCCACAATTAACATGTAAATGGGCCTTGATTTTTGATTCAATCTTTAAATCCAAACTGGAGAGCTTAAACCATTTACATTAAGTGTTATATTGAAGGGGATGTACTAATTCCTGTCATTTTGTTGTTTTTCCAGTGTTTGACTCTCACCATGTACTTTAGCTTGTCCTTGAACTCACTATGTAATCTAAACTGGACTCACACTTACAGAAGTTGTCCTAGCCAAACCTCTCAAATGCTGGTATTATACGTTTATGCCACCATACCCAAATTCATTTATGCTTTTTGTTCATTTAAATACTCTCCCAGTTTGATTTAGACTTTCCATTGACCTCATGGCTGTTGTTGACTTGTGTTTCTATTTAGAATTCACTTAGTATTTTCTGCAATGGTGGCTTGGTATTCATGAATTTCTTTCATATATCTATAATGATTTTGAAGAATTGCCTTTCAGGGTACAATAATTCTGGTTGAAAATCCTTTTCAGGATTTGAAGACTTCACTCAGCCTTTGCTGGTTAGTAGAATCACTTCATTGATTCCTTTAGGCTTCCAGTGTTTTTCAGATCACTCTTTGCTTTAATATTTTTCTCACACTGCAATGTAATTATTTTAATTTTCCCTTTTACTCATGGGCTGTTATCACTCAGGGCTCGCCGTGTCTTTTGTTTTTATTCCTAGCACTTATAACAAGACAAGTACACAGCAAAAGATTGTTAAATGGAGTTTTTTTCTTCATTCATAAAATAATTCCTCTTGTCCACAGGATAATATATTTAAAGACCTTTAAATCATCAACATTAATTGTGTCCTGTATTGGTGGTTTTAATGACTGTTGCTATTGTTATTGCCATAGTTTCTGACAAATTTTATTTTCAACAAAGTAGTATAATGCATTTATCAATGTTAAACTTTCTTTTAGTTTTATAGTTCTTATTTTTGCAACAGTTCTTACTGTGTGGTTCAAGCTGGGTTTGAGCTCACTATGTAGCCCAGCCTGGCCTCAAACTCATCATAATTCTCCTGACTCAGTCTCCTGAGAACTAAGATTACAGGTGTGTACCCACCATGCCCAGCTTATATATTTCTACATTTTTAAATCCATGGTTTGTAAATTTACTGTTCATGTTTCCATTCTAGATTTAAAGATATTTAATATTTTTCCATCTTAATATATTTATTTTGCATTTTTCTGTCTTTTTGCCAACACACTATTTTTTTAAAATGTTTTCATTGCTCAAAAAATGCTTTGAAACTCTGACATGATTTATGTTTTCTCTTTAAAAATATTTCTGCTATATTTCTAGTCCTATATATAGCGCCAGACATTTTCCACTCCACCAAGCAGAAGTGAAGTCTATTGAATTTGAATTTGGGTGGTCTTTATGACTCCCTCAAAAAACAGAGTGAGACAGAGATGATGATAGGTAATTCTGAGGCTAGGTTATAAAAAATTATACAGCTTCCATATGACTCATCCTCTCAGGGATAGACACACAGTACATCCACCATACTGAGATGACGTCCATGCCATATGGAACAGCTAATTTACAGAATGGAAATTCCATCCCCTGTTTCCACTGTGCTTCCAGCTCACAGCCAGCACCAGCCCATCAGCTGTCCTGACAATGGGTTGCCCAGCTTCTAGTCAAAGACTATTGCCACAGAGAACGAAAATGAGCCTTCTCCATCCAGACACGCTCAGACTTGGAAACAAAATATATGATCGTGATTAAGTTTTAGAGTGGTACGAAGAGCAATCAACAACAAGAACATTGTTACAATATAAATATAAATAATGAGCAATTTTTAAGAATAACCTTGTCAATATTGGGTAAACATTGGATAAGTACTGTACAAGTATTGCACTTTTGAGGAAACTCAATGTCCAGGTAATATCTTCGAAGTCTTGAGAAGCTTAAAATTTTTCTGTTCTTTAAATGTATATATAATCTTGTTTCTTATTTAAACTTAAGGAATGCATACATCCCACATGTAAATTACAACAGTGTATAGATTGACCTGTCCATGCTATACCTACATCCACACATATCTCAAGAGATGAAACTAAAAATCAAAAACTCTCACTAGGCTCAGAGTTATTTGAATATTACAATCATCTGAAAATGCTCATCTGATATCTGAAAATGCCCTTTGGTGGATCTTTTAGTCAGGGAAAGCAAATTATTATTTGAAAGTCAAATTGAGTTCACGCCTTCTTTTGGTAAACACAGTTGTGTTGGAACAAATTATCCACTCATGTCCTTATTGTCTGTGAGTAGTTTCACACTAAAATACAACAGCGAGTTGTCATAACAGATGGTATGACTCACAAAATTACTAGTTGGCCTTTTACAGCCAATGTTTGCAGATCCTGTGTTAGATAAAATATTTTGGGGCTTCATAGGAGAATTGTTGGCTAGATTTGTCTGAGCTCATTGACATCATATCCAAAATTTTGGCCTCAATGCAAAGTATAATAGTACAGAGTCCAACTTGCAAATGGTTGCTTGTCCCCAGAATTAGGAGATGGTGGTGAAGTTTAGAGAAAGGCAGGAAAAGTAGTATACACTAGCTTGAGTGGCAGGAAGAGCTGATTTAATGAACAGGTTCAGAGGGCATGATATATCTCAGAATGCTAATTAAAAATTGATTAGTTGCAAATGACAAAATCCTGTCTAAACACCCAGGAACGTACTTGACTTCAGGAGTATTTGAAACTAGAGTCTCAAAATAGTTTCACAGCACACAGTCACATTTAATTTTTTTCTCTGATACAGCTTTACTCTAAAAAAAAAAAATCCTCCAAGAAACTCTAAACTCACATTAGCTTGACTTTTAGGAATTCAGTGAGAAAAGATAACCTCCACCTCCATTGTTCTATCAAAGTCCTGGGAATCTATCCATTGAGCCTAGAGTGAACAACATGTTTGTTATCCAGCAGTCCTTATGGCCTCTGTGATGAAGTCCTTTGGTTGACTGGGTCATGGCAACATCTAGCTTTTGAACTTAATCACACAGGTTAAGCATGAAGAAAGAGTCCTTCCCCAGAGAAATACTGAGCATACATTTTTTATGTGTTTATCAATCTTCTCATTGGTGCCATTGCTAGATAAGTACAGGATTCTTAGCTAAAACTGAATTTCAGAGGTGCAATGACTGTGAAACCACTTTAATATACATGCACCATAAATTTTGTATGGAATACATTTGTACTAGAAATCTATTTATCAAAATCTTCAATTTAACTGGTTATCCTCTCTTCCTCATTGATCTGACTTAATTTAGGGTAGTTTAAGTTTACATGATTGCTTTGAGAATCAATCAAAGTAACGTGTCAACACTTTTGGTAAATTATGCATTCCTACAAAAACATAAAACATTATTTTTTTCTGAATTGGATTCTTAAAGTTTTATTTCAATCTTGAAGGTAGCTTGAGATAGTCATATAAAATAGTCATACTCTTCTAAACCTGAAGGTACTTGCTTTCTCTGAAAATTAAGGGAGTTAAGACATTGAGTTTACATATACATTACTTCAAATAATCACAATTGAAATGACTTTTTTTGAAGCAGCGAAATAAAGAAGTCAGAATTGCACACACATGCACAATCTTTTCCGAATCCTGAAGAAAACTAAATACAGTGTTATCTACAATTAATAGTGAATCTTAAATTCTGTCCCAAAATTTTTCCAAACGATTTGGCCTACAATTCTAGCTCAGAGTTTTAAAAGCCTGGTACTTACTGCCAAATTTTAATTACTTCCTGTAGGGGATTCTTCTTTTCTTTAGTCCTTCAAATTATTCAGAACAGAGACATCTGCTTACTGCTGAACTGAAAGGCTACTGTCAGCCACAAGATGTTTTCTCTCTGTTTTATATAAAGTCTATTTTCTTCTAAGGAAAAAAGGCAACTGCTTGCACACTTACTTATCTTTGCTAAGACCCAAAAGTGCTTCTTTCAATTTTCCCATAAATAGGTCATTTTACCTGCATTTAATTGCTAGGGTTAAGTAAACAAAATCCCAGTTTCATATTTCCCTAGAGAGCTGAGAAAATAGCATCTTTTACAAGCTGGTTTCATTAAAGAGTATGAAAATGATAGATTCTATTACAACACAACAGCAAATTAAACTGGAAACATCGCTTGTATGCGACATTGTACACAGAGATAACAGTGCTAAGGAGTTCTACATAGGTAATTAGGAAATAAGATACTACATAATATGTTAATTAATGCAAAAGTATAGTAATTGCAAGAAAATGAGAGAAGAAAAGGTAGGCACAAGTCAGGAAGCCAGAATTCACAGAGCAGCCAGAGCGGGAGCTCTAAGTATTGGAAATGGTGCTTCCTTATTGAATGGACAAATAATTCAAAAACGGGTTCCTCAGTCTTATTACTAAAGGAGAATGTTATGACAGCTACTTGCAAATTTATTACAAGAACAAGAGTTATGCAACTTCTGATGCACATTGAAAGCTGCTTAACAAGTAGAAGATGTGAGCTCTGGGATATCTGTCACTCTCCATTTATTTTACTATGTATTGGTCTGTGTCAGTTGCTGTCTTCAAATGACTGATTCCTTTCATGTCTAAGAAGTAGGCACTAAAAGGAACTGTGTTCAGAAGAGAATTTCAAGACAAAGTAACTGTGGACCAGCACTTGGCTATGAGATATTCAAAAGTCAATGTTTTAAAGTCTTTGCTCATGGGTCTTTTGATCTTACAGAGGAAAATATGCTTAAGAAGGAGCAGGAAGATGATGTGAACTTGGCAGCTACCAATGTGGACTCAGGACTCATCCTCATGTTTTTAATCTTGTGTTCTACATTCATTTTTCTCCTCTTTCACTAGTCATACACTCAGAGATTCGTAGTTCAGATTCTTCAGAGAATGAACTTGGTGTATCCTTTGAAAAGGTGAGAAAAAAAAACCCTGCTAATTGGAATCAAGAAACGATTTAAAAGGCAGAAGTTTTACATAAATTATTAACCAATAATTTGGTCCATTTTGGATTTATGTATCCAATGAGATTTCTTCCACATATGTCTGTAAATTCTATGATCCTCTTTCTGTTCAGAGATAAAATCAAATTCTCTTCCCCGTGACTATGGACTGACATTCTTGAGGTGTACCTAACATACACCTGTACAGAAAGAGGAGAAAACTGTACAAAGTGATTTCAGAGGCTAGGTTATAACAAGTAACTATAGCCCTGCCAAATTTGTGTGCTTTCTGAGACATGCACATTTGGAATACAGTTCACACGCACTCCTTGCAGTATCTGGCTAGCCTCAAGCTGGCATGAAAGGAGAGAATTCACAGAGACAGAGATGCCAGCGAAGATTTACTCATTCTGGTCACCATCTGTTGAAATCTTACCAGCTCAGTTGTCAGGCAACGCAAGTAAAGAACCCTCTATGTCCCTCCCAGTACCAGCCATCTTGTGATGGCAAAAACAGAGAGCCCAAAAGTCCAATCAGCTTTAGTAAGTTTGGGGTGATCCATTTACAGAACGAGGTAACTTGAACACTTAGAATGTTGAATTGAATGTGTCCTTGGCTAGTAATGAATGGGACATTCCAGTGGGAACTTCTTCATGCTAGAGTACTAGACGCTGTCTGGCTCCATTAATTTTACAGTTTTAGAAAAGAAACTGACAAATTCAAGTCACAAATTCCTCATTGAAAAAAAAATGAGGATTATGTCCTGTGTGGGCTTTTTCAGTGTTTAAACAAGAAAAAAAAAAGGAAACTCCAAGTATTTGAAACTCTACAAAAAGTTGTGAATTATTACGAATGTTTTATGATGAGAAGCACTTGCGATGAGAGAAGTCACTGGGTAGTTTTTTAAAGCATGGCCAGGGCTATCTCTCTTAAATGGTTCAGATGTTCGGGAAGGGAGATTACATGTTTATGTAATCAAATTAATGTCTTCGTATGTAAACATTGTATTTTTAATATTGATGTATAAATTCAAAATAAGAGTTATCATATCTTCTCCATATTTAGGAAAATGTCAGTAGTACCAAGTTTAGGGGAAAGATTTTAGGGATATATGTGAGTTCAGCAAATGTCTGTGGTTAGATGTTTTTCATGAAATGCCAGCAGGTATGGTCACCATGTAATACAGTCTTAGGGATCATGTCACTCACCATGCTGTGACACTGATGATCCCAGGCCGCACTTTGAAGACTGTTGATCTTAAAATGAGAAAATTAGATCTGTCTAGTTTACTGAGAGACTAAATTCGCTTAGGGAAAGGTTTTACTTTGAGAAACTGCACTGTTCTGTATCAAACACTAACAAATTGAACAAGATGCTTGAGAAGAGAGAGAGGAATAAAGTTTAAGTGTTCTGTTTGTTAATTTTGTTTTCCAATTTCATTTATCATAGCTACTTAGTTTCAGGAGCTACAGGCAAATCAGTAAAATGTGACCTGGAGAGAAAAGCTTTGTTTTCCTTTTATCGTTCTGTCTACCTCTACAGGGAACAAATCATATGCCCCGCATTCTATTACGAAAAGACAAATATTTTTGCAGGGATAGAACACATGGTCTATATCTCATCACACATTCTTGGATTTGAAAGAGCCACCTCTAAATTTGCCATCTCATGTTGCTTTGTACCGAAAGTGCCAGAGAAGTCTTGAAGTATGGTTATATTTTTTGAAATTATACATATAACCTGGACCTTTTCTTTGAAGATGAGTAACACTGGCTGCCTCATTCTCTCTCTCTCATGATCACTGTGTCTCTCACTGTCTCTGTCTCTCACTGTTTCTGTCTTTCTGTGTCTCTGTGCCTGCCTCTCTTTCTCTTTCTCTCTTCTCTCTCCGAGGTTATAGAATACTTTGATATGTAATTCTTTTCTGCACACAGAAGCAACTTATAGAACTTGTTGCATGATTGTGTGTGTGTGATTTACTGGTTGTGTGATTTACTGGTTTACAATATATTCTTCTTCCAGGTATTCTGATTGGCGGACAACTGAGAAAAACAGAAAATAATAGTACAGCTTGATAACAAAAACTGCCAAAGACTTTATAAACAAAAAATTCAGCTCACCTCTTTAGCCATTCACACCAAGCTGGGCTCCCTCAAAGCATACTCAGAGTCCTTCTCACCCTTCTGATCCTTGTCTGAAAGTTTGGTGAAAATACATACCCTGTGATTCTCTTTCCAAGAAGATCACAAAATCTCTAATATTCTTGTGCTCTTGATGAAAATTTACTAATGAAACAGGGCAATAGCTTTGGAGTCACACACTTTAAATAAATGGCTTAAATAAATTTTAAGTAAATTTCCACATTGAAATATATGAACTTGAGTTCTCTTTGTTTCAATAAAATGGAAATAATAATATGTGTCTCCCAGGGCGTGGGCGATCGGTAATGTAAATGAAGCACTTAGCACAGTGGCTGCATGAATACTTAGTAAATCACAGTTCCTTCCTGTCATTTGTCCCAGTTTGTTGCCCTTTCTTTCTTGCCACCTTTCATCCTCCATGTGACGATATTCTCTTCTTGGCCTCTAGGTGGAGAAAGCAAGCCTTCTTCAGTAATTGAATTAAACACATGGCCAATTTCATTCTGACCTAAATGAGTACTGCAGACATTTAAGGGAGAGAGAAAAAAAATTCAATTTCTCAGAACTTTAGAAGATATGAGTAGCAGTCCGTAGAGATACTAGGGAATTCTCCAGCAGTTCACAAAAAAAGGGTTTGAGTTTTAAGTGTGGTTATGCCTTGAGGCACTGGGTTTTACTCTGGGATGGTCCTAGGCAAATTATAAAGTTTAAGTCTGCTTTCTCATACTTTTTTATCTTCCATGACCCAGTTTCTTTTCACCTGCATTTCAAGAAGGCAACAATCCAATATTCTTTTCTACCCAAGGTAGTTTTCGTGTGTGTGTGTGTGTGTGTGTGTGTGTGTGTGTGTGTGTGTATTTTAAGGTGAAATCCTTTGATAAATTACCTTTTTAAAAATCTATACTGTGAAAATACCCTTAATCCACTAGACCTACTTCATAGAGAGCTGCTGCAGCATCATTTAATCTTCTTAGTGATTAACTACAAAAGACTTGATTAGTATAATCCTTTTGTTAATTGTACTTTGTGTATACTAAAAAAGTAATTCTATTTATATTGAGGGCACCAAAATTGTTCAAGGTAAGTTTCCTTCACAGCAAAGAAAAAAATCACTGTGATAGAAAAGGCACAGCATCTGCAGGAAAAGATGTTTTGAAATCTCATATTTATGAGCAGCTTCAATTTGTTATCCTTCGCTTACTTGTTTTTTCTACTGTTACTATTTTTTTTAAAAAAAGTGATTTCACATTGCAGATTTTAAAAGTTCAAAAATTTTTCTCTGGTATTTTCTCCTCAATTTGTGTCAGTAAAGAAGCAAGATGAGAAATTCAAAATATTTTTGAGAAAGAATCTAGGTTGCATCAAGTTGAGCTGATGTTGATGTAGGAGAAATATAAGTCTTAACCTTTTAGGTGTCAAATATGCCAAGTTCGTGGTCCTCCAACATTAAGAAATGAATTCATGAACCAAAGGAAAAAGCTAGGAGAGTTTTATTGCAGATAAGGAAAGAATAGTCCTTGTATTTCTAGGAGGTCACCAAACAGGTGACCACCAAGGCCCTTTTTCAGGGCTAATTCATACAGCAAAATCATAACATGGGTAAAACGACAATCAACTTATAGAATTATAAGAATAGATATTTAACTAATGCTGACCCAATAGGGAAACGAGTTACATAGGAAGGTTACCTGGAAAGTGTTCTGTATTTCTGTAGCTGTGCATGCATTTCAAATAAACAAACTGCCCCTGAAGCTGGTCTACACTTACTCTAAATTGCCACCCAGTGCTGAGCCTGTGGACACTCCAGGAAAGGGCTTTATAACTTCATGCTTCTTTGTCTTATGGCCCTTGTCCTTCTTTCTCATTTGGTTTCCTAAGTGTTTCATTTTCTTTCCTGCCTTTACCTAACTTCCCAGCACTGATCCCTCAGTTGAACTGCTTGGAATGTTAGTCCATTCTATGGCTTATTCCTTCCTCAGAATTATCTGATCAGCTACCATCTTCCTTCTTGATCTAACTTCAAATCTCTGTATCAGTCCAGGGAAGTACTCTGTGATTCCTTGTATTCAAGGTGCTCAAAAAGGAACCATCCAAAGATGTTCACTGTATCTGTACTTTCATTCACAAGCACAAAATTTTCTGCTTTTCATTCTGGGAAATAAACAACTTACATACCAATTTTAATGCAAAAAGAAAAAATCATTATCTCCTGATTTTTAAATAGTAGTTCTGTTTGCTTTTTCACCAGGATTATTGATAGGCACTTTTATTGCTATTTTGGTTTTCCTATGTTATTTAAGAAGTAAAAAGGCTATAGAGAAATTTTAGTTTGCGCTCAGTAAATTTTCACTGAATGACCTACACAAAAGATCCCACAGGCAGCCGAGAAGGTGGGTAGAGCTCTGGAGTGCAATTCCACTTAATGTGGCTGGAAATAGCACATTTATTTCCACTAAATATTCTTTTAATATATCCCATAGAATGGTCATTTATGCGTGATCCACATGTACACAAAATCAGGACACAAATAAAGATATAAATATAAATTATCCCTTTTCCTGTTACAGTTTCTGATGATCAGATTATAGTGTCAATTTTCAACAACAATATTTCACTGTGACAGATGCCCCATTGCTGGTACACACACTCAGCATCCCCAGTTTAAATACAGAGAGCTTTAATTTGGCTCATGTTTTCAGGGATTCAGTCCATGATTGGTTTGCTCTAAGGCAGGAACATCATGGCAGAAGATACTTAGTCTGCTAGGAAGCCAAGCAGAGGGACAGTGACAGAAAGGAAACGCCTAGGGACTATACCTGGTATGTAGATCACACTCCTGTCACTCCCTGGATGCTCTAAAAAATGTGCTTTACTAATACTGGAGGTGGCTCTCAGGTAATCAAGGTGACAAGCCCAATATATAAATATGGTACTCACTTATGGTGTTAACTATTTTAAGTTGAGGATCTCCTCTACAAACCCTGGGAAAGAACTTTGCATGTAGATAGTTTATTGAGAACTTCAAGAAATGTATATAGTATGTGAGATGCATATGCTATGTCCAGCATAGGGAGCTTGGCAAGAAAGCAAACAATAGGGGCTGGGGATTTAGCTCAGTGGCATAAGCGCCTGCCTTACAAGCCTGTGGTTGTGAGTTTAATCCCTGGTACCGATTAAAAAAAAAAAAAAGAAAGCAAACAATAGAGCATATGCTAAAGTTGGTTTTTAATGGATAATGGGGTTTAATCACATGGAGAAACTACGAAGAGAGGAAAACATGCTTCTCAGTGTTGGCTGATAAAATTATAGTATTCCTTTCTTAATTATAATTTTGCTTCCTATACTTTCAATTAGCTGCAATAAACATATTCTTACGAATATCTATTTTGCTATTTGCTATTGTGAATCTTATACTAGGCCTAACTGCAAATGAAATTTTATATACAAAATATGATCAAAAATACGGTGAATATTTAAAGTAAAAGGAATTCATCACAGTAAAAGACACACTGCCATTAATCTCTCACAAAATACTCCCCTAGCTATCAACATATTTATACCATCATCCTCATTTATTTGTTTATTTATTTATTGTCTTTTCAAGACAGGGTTTCACTATGCAGTTCAAACTGGCCTTAAACTCACTTTGTAGCCCAACTTGGCCTCAAATTCACAGCCATCCTCCTGACTCAGCCTCCTGAGGGCTATGATTACAGACATGTGACACCACACCTGGCTGCCCTATCATTCTTGTGAGTTTATGGAGGCATTCTGGAAATTCTGTTTGGTGAAGATCTTTACCTATGGTGTCTTGCTTGTCTTGATTTTTTTTTCTTTGAAGACAAGTTCTTGATGTGCACTTCAAACTGACCTTGAACTCACTATGTAGCACAGGCTGGCCTCCAACTCACAGCAATCCTCCTTCTTCAGCTTCCTAAGTGCTGGGATGACTGGTGTGCACCACTACACCCAGCTTTGATGCTCTGAATCAATTGGAAATATTTACCTTTCATGGTCATTTTGACTTAGGGGAAATGCGAGAAGCCAGATAGCACCAGATCCAGTGAATAAGTTGGATGAGGAAACATAGTTTTATTTGACAACAATTTCTATAAACATTTGTAAGCAATTCAGTAATTATGGTAGGCAAGACAAAACATGCTGAAAAGACTTCCAGAACTGCTTCAGAAAGCAGCAGGAAAGATGGACAAATATACTAAGGCAATATATTTTTATTATAGTTACGTTTTAGAATTTAAACATTTGCTGTATTTTCTGATCACATCTCATAGGTATATATGTGCAAAAACAATAGTATTGATAGCATGTACTGTTATCTGTAGTTCAAAGCATGTAATTGGGAGCTTGGAATACATCCTATGTGGATAATGGTATAGCACTGTGTCTATATCCCTATACCTGCCAGTAATTAGGTAAGGAATCTGGGGAAAGGGAAAATTAATTTTCATCAGCCTTGCATTTGAATTTAGTGGATTTCCATAGCCCAAGGGAAGTCTTCTAACAATGATGCAGGTGCCAATAATTAGGGGACAGGGTGCTGAGAGTAGAAATGGAAAGAAGATCAAAAACAAACACACAAAGGGTAAAATACTGACATGCCTGCAATAACACACTCTTGGCCAAAACTGACACTTATGTATCACAGTTCATATTCCTTCCTATATTTATATAAAATTCACAAATTAAAAATCAATATTCTGCCAAGCATTGTAGTGCAAGCCTACAATCCGAGCACTGGAGACATTAAGACAGAAGGATTACAATTTGAGGACAGCCTGGGATAAATAGTTGAGACACTGTCTGAAAAAAATCAGTATGTATCTCCAGCGACAGTAATTTCCAGGCTCAAATAATTTCACTGGAGAATGCTACATGACATTTAAAAAGAATCAACAGTAATTTTATACAATCTCCTACGGAAGAAGAGGAAACAAAATTTACAAAGCTTATTTTTATCATAATATCAAAACTAGATAAGTAGTATAAAAATAGAAAAATACAGACAAATAGCTTTCCAAAATTACATTAAAACTTTCAGAATTACTAGTAGACTGAATGCAATAATAGACAAAATGTACTACACATCAATTCCGAGTACAATTTATTCCAGGTGTTCAAGACTGTTTGAACATTTGAAAACTAATCAGCACAATCAATCATGTCTACAGGGTAGAGGAAAATAGATCATATAATCAAATCAATTGATGCAGAAAAAACACCTGGAAAAATAGAAGTTCCATTCATGATGCATGATATGTCCTGTATCTAGACGTCCTCCCAAAGCTTCATGCAGTTTTTGGGAAAGGTTGTTTAAGAGGTAGCAGAATCTAGAGTCTGTGACTGATTTGTAGTGCAATGCTTTGAATAAGGATGCTAGAATTAGTTAGTGATTGTTAGATCAATCCATTGATTAGATTGACACCACCCTAATCCCAGCAATCTGGATAAGATAAAAGGGGCAGAAAGAGACTTGTTTAACCTCTTGTGCTCTTGCTTGTTGCTTTTTGCTGTCTTCTATCACCATGAACTGTTGCCCCCTTGCCACGTGCCACCCTGCCTTGGAGCCAGCAGATTATGGACTGAAACTTCTAAGAACTGTGACCTAAAATAAATCCTTATTCCTTTAACTTGAGGTGCTTGGTATTCTGTCTCAGCAACAATGATAGAAAAGCAACTGAGACAATTCAACTATCAGAAAATTAAGAAAAGAAGAGAATCAACTCACCTTAAAAGAAAATCTCTAAAACCCCTACACCTACTGTCAATGTAATAGCACACAACTTCTGTTTCCTAAGATCATTGGTGGAGGGGTAGAAGAATAGATCAGTAGAGCAGAATAGAAGACACATAAGTAGACCTAAACAAAATAAATGTTCAACTGATTCTTTAACAAAAATGTAAACGGCAGTTGGGTGGATGAAGGAAAGAGAGACTTTGTGACAAAGAGCATAGGAACAATTGGACATCCATAGGTCAAAAAACATGAATTCAAAAGAAAAATTTAAAACTATCTTTGATTGAAACATAAATGATTATTTTATGCACTATTTCTGGGAAACTGAGACGCTTCCATTTGCATTAAATGCTTAGATTTGCATCCATGCATCACGGCTGTTTTATATCTCACTTCTGTGACTTTGACTATGGTCCTTAAATCTTCAATTTGAAGTTTCTTAATCTATCAAATGGGAATAATATCAAGGGAATTTAGATATTACTTCAAAGGAAATGAGAAGAATTACATTAGTAAACATGGTAGCTATAGAATTGTACTTGAATATACTAAGAACACTCAGTAATTGTTTTCTACCATTTAATAGTGAATACGACTATATTATTCATGAAAAGGATATTTCTCAAACATATCTGACGAAGGTATACTGATTTAAAGCAATAACAGCCCTGCATTTTGGTCTCTTGCATATCCCAAAAGGCTACTTAATATAATTGGAGGTAAAGACTTCTATATCTAATAACCAAGTTAAATAGCATGGCTTGATACATAGTCAACCCTCAAAAATAAATAGCATTCTTGTACACAGATAACAAACTTACTGAGATTACACCTTTGACAATAGTATAAAAAAAGAAATTCTTAGGAAACTATTCAACAAGGGAATTAAAAGGCCTTTACAATGAAAACCACAGTACTCTGAAAAAGAGATTGAAAAAAATATCAGAGAATGGAAAGATATCCCTTGTTATTGGGTAGGAAAAGTCAATATACTAAAATGGTCATACTTCCAAAATTGTTATACAGACATAATATGGTGTCAATCAAAATATCAATAACATACTTCACAGATTTAGGAAAAAATATGCCTAGAATTCATTTGGAACCAGAAAATATTTAGAATAGAAAAAGCAATTCTCAGCAACAAAGGCAAGGTAGAGGGCATCATAATCCCTGACTCAAAATTATGCTACAGAATTACTATGATAAAAACAGTATGGTTGAAAAAAAAAGCTGACCCAAGGGTCAATGGAACAGACTAGAAAATGCAGAAACAACTTCAAATAGAGTCACCTTATCTTTGGTAAAGGGGCCAAATAGCTTTACTGGAAGAAAGATAACTTAATAAATGGTGCTAGGAAAACTTTTCCACATTCCAAAAATTAAAGCTAGATTCATAAATTTTACTACTCTCTAAGTCAAATTTGAAATGAATCAAAGATTTAAATAAGTCTATTGAAAGAGAGGATAGGTAGAACTTATGAAGACTTTATGAAAAAAGCCCTGATTGCATCAGAAATATTACAAAGAATCACCTGGGATCTCATATTATTAAAAAGGTTTTGCACACCAAAAGTAACCACCAAGTGAGTGAAGAAATGCCCCACAGAGTGAGACAAATTTTTGCTAGCTGTTTTTCAAAACACTAACATCTAGAAAATACATGAAAAAATATTCAGTGTCACCAGTCATTTGATAGATGTAAATTAAAACA
>PVJX010028082.1:0-24229 GCA_004027295.1 Dolichotis patagonum
TCCACAATAAGCTTCTTGCAAACAAAATTCAACAACATATCAGAAGAAAAAAAAATGACCAAGTTGGTTTCTGTGCAGGGATGGTTTTACATGTGTAAATCAAAAAACGTAATAAACCACATAGAGTCAAGGATTAAAATTCCATCATCATCATCCTAATAGATTAAAAAAAACCCTTTTACAAAACCCAACATCATTTCATGATAAAATCTGTGGTGAAAATAGGTATAGAAGGACTACACCTCAAACTGATACAAGCCACACGTGACAAAGTCACAGCCAACATTATACTGAATGGGGAAAATTAAAACCATTGTCTTTAAAATCTAGAATAAGGCATAAGGCAATGGTGTGCAGACTTGAGTATTCCTGTTCAATGTACTACTTGAAACATTAACTAGATCAAGCAGGAGAAAGAAAAGGGATACAAATAGGAAAGGGAGAAGTCAAATTATGTTCAAAGATCCAAGAAACTAATACTGTCAGAATTACCATATCACCAAAGCAATACACATTTAATGCAACCTCTATGAAAATTTTAACAACTTGCTTCACAAAACTAGAAAAAAAAATCTTCATATTAAATCAAAGATCCAGGATAGCCAAAGCCACTCTGAGCAAAAAGAGCAGTGCTAGAAGCACAATACTGGATTTCAAGTTACACTAAAAAGACATAGGATCAAAAGCAACATGGTACTGGCACCAAACATTGAAGTAAAGCAGAGATATAGAACAAACCCATGCATAAACAGTCATCTGGTTGGTTTTTTGGGGTGTGTGTGTGTTTTGTTCTACTCTTTGGTTTTGTTGTTGGTTTGGTTTTACAAAGTGTCCAAAATAATATGCAGTAGAAAACTCTCTTTAACAGAGAGTTTTGGGAAAACTGGGTATCTACAAGCAGAAGAGTTAACTGGATGTCTAGCTCTCACTTGGACTATAATCAAATTAAAATGGATTAAAGTCCTAGATACAAAACCAAAACTACAAAACTGCTAGAGGGAAGCCCTTGAAGCCATAGACACAAGCAAAGACTTCCTAGATAGGAGTCCAGAAGCAAGGAGATTATACTGAGAACCAACAAACAGGATTACATCAAATTAAAAAGTTGCACAGCAAAGGAAACAGAGTAAAAGTACAACCTACCAAATGGGAGAAAATCTTTGTTATGCTTCTGATAGATGATTAATATGTAGATTATATAAAGAACTCAAATTAACCTCCCCAAAATGAATGTCAGAAAATGGGCAAATGAACTGAATAGGTACTTCTCAAAAGAAGTATAAATGTCCTGTAGGAATATGAAAAGTGTTCAACATTTTTGTTCATTAGGAAAATTCAAATACAAATAGGGATTCCATTTTCATCCCAACCAGAACAACTGTCATCAAGAGTTCAAAAACTCATGAATCTTGGCAGAGATGTGAGGAGGTTGGAGTGGTGGTGGCTCCTACATTGTTGGTGGGAATGTAAAGTATCATAAGCACTGCAAATCAGTATGCAGACTTCTCATAAACAAAAACAAATACCATTTGATCCAGCTGTACTTCTGAGTGTACTCCCCCAAAGAATTAAAGGCAACATAACTGTAGTGATACATGTGGCACAGTTCATAACAGCTTAGCTATGGAAACATGACTGTAAACAGATGACAGGATAAATAAAATGTGGTATGCATACACAGTGGAATATTATTCCGCCATAATGATGAATAAAGTCATGTTATTTGCAGGAAAATGAATGAAACTAGAGATCATAGTATTCAGCATAATAAGTCAAACTCTGAAAGTTGACTACTGTATGGCCTCTTATATGATAAGACTGAAAATTAAAGGACAAATAGCAAAACTAGACGGTAGACTTTCAGAGCTGGGGAATGGAATTGGGCAAGGGGGAAGGGGAAGGAGTCATGGGACTGAAAATGATGAAGATATGTGAAACGTGTCAAACTCTCGGAAAGAACCTCACCATTCCACTTTTTTAACATGGACTAAAGATACAATTTGCAATTGCAATGTACAATTTATAGCAATATCAAATTAATTGAAGAAAAATACATTCATGGCACTGCTATATAATGTACTATTTATATCAGGTTATGTAATTTACAACAATTTCCTAAGCATAAAAAGTTTCTGCCTTGTATTTTATTTAAGACACAGTACCAATATTTTTTCACTGAATTTCAAATCAGAGTTAATACTAAATATTTCTTCTGAAAAACACTGATTCATTCTATCAACACCAATGTTACATTATGCAATAATATTTTTTCTCCTGTCAATTACCCTTCTTTTCTTGTTCACACTAACTGATGTTGCATATTAAATCAATTGACTAATTCTACACAAATATTTTGAGTGAAAAAGCAAATGTGTGTAATTTCCAGCTGTCTTATGGAGTTAAATTAAAACATTTTGTCTAGAAAAACATCTAAAATCTTGCTAAAATTTTATTAGGAGAAACGTGGCATGTCAAAACCACACTATGGGAAAAGGGAAATAAAAGCTTTATTTACTATGCTTCCTATATGGTCTTATTCCACACTTTTTTTTTCTTTTCTCTTTTTTTTTTTCAAGAAAGCCAGTATTTTTTTTTTCCTATCTGGCTAAGCCCCTAAATCCTACAAGTATGCTACTTTTTTTCCCCCCAAAGGCTTGGAAGCAGAAGTTAGCTTGGTGCATACATCCATCACCAGCTACATATCCTTGTAAAGTTATTTGTCTTCTATTCTGAGAGCCTGGAGATGTGGCTTAGTTGTAGAGCACTTGCCTATTACATGCAAGGCCCTCTTACATACATCCATCCCCAGCACAAGAAAAAAATTTTTCTGTTCACTTTCTCTTCAAAATGGGGTATTGTAAGCTTTCTAAATACTGGGCATGGATTTTCTGGTTCACATTATTCAACAAATGGTGGGTATTATAATCATTGTTATCAGTTACCAATTTACTCAATTATTAAGCAGTATTTCTAATCAGTGACTCAACTAATAAATACCACCTTTCATCTCAACTGTGAGGTATGTGTGTGAATGGAGAAGGGTGCTGCTTCCTAAAAGATGGTGTGCAAACTGTATTGTGCAATAGACAAAAAGAATAACTATATTTAAAATAATCAGGCTCTCAAATAACCCAGCTTCTTAGAGAATGGAGCCAATGGAGAACAGTTTTCAGCAGATTCCTAGAAAAGGGTCTGTGACCTCACTGAAAATGTTAATAATCGCTACAATTCATTGTTTTAATACCAGTTTATGAAACAAAACTGTGACTGCACAGTGGTGCACTGAACTGTTATTCAACGTAGTTACCATCTGTCACCCATTATAATTGTCATTGACAGAATCTACAAAATAAAAACAATTGCACAAATTGATTTTTCTGTTAAACTCAAGGTTTTAAAGAGGTTTTTGCAGTTGTCCTTAGGAATGTAACATCCAGTGTAACCTTTGGATAAGAGCTGAAAATGCAAAGAAGTATATAGTAAAGATTCAGCTGATTATATTTCTCCTATTCCACAAATGATGACAACCTGGATGGCTCTTCATTAGTGATATTTGAAGCAGGGTTTGTTGGAAGATTAGCTAAAAGCCTTTGGCCAAATGAGATAGGAATTACAGCTTTAGGTGGTAAGTATAACATATCTCTTCTAATACCGAAGTCTAAAGGGAATCAAAGTTTTGGTTTGGCTGCAGAAGGGCTTTATAATTTTAGAGCAGATGTATGTGGGGCCTGGGATGGACCACTGCATAAAAAAACCTGACATTAGTATGAGATGAACATTGTGCCTACATGTCTCAGGAAGAGGCTGAAAGGGAAGTGGAAAGAGACCAAATGCAAACACCCTCATTTAATATTTTAAAGAAAAGGTATCATAACCATCATGGATAAGAAAAGGGGGAGTTAGGAGTCAAAATGATCCCCAAAGAGAAGGAATACAAGATGGAAGAACTTCCAGACACCAGGTGGTAGGCTCCATCCAGAAACAGGCAGAGCATACTTGGCAGAGTTCATGGTGCCTCCTCACAGAAGATCAAATAGAACGAAGAGGTTAAGGCCCAAGGTCACGCACTAGTAGGGACCCCTACAGACCTTTCAGTAGGACCCACTTGTCCCCAAGCTTGACAGTGGTAGCATCCATGGTCTTCAGAGGCAGGGGCCAAGAAAGTTATTAACTTTCTTCTATAATTAGTACCCTGTCACCTGGACCACAAATATTCCAGCTTGTTCTAGGTTCCCAAGCCATAGTCCTACCTCTTCCTGCCCCTTTAGCTTTGTGGAAGAAAACTAGAGGAAAGGAAGGGGAACAGAGATATCTAAGGTGGTCGTCTTTAGGCTGTGTAATATTCATGATGTCTGCGTCCTAGGTTTCCAAGCAGGCAGAGGGCATCCCTTCGCTGATAATGTGCCAGAACAGGGCCAGGAAGTGCATTTTTTTAGGAACCTGAAAGTCAATCTTAATCTCACAGTGTGCATCCCACAAAAGTCTGTCAATTCTACTTTCAAAAATAGCAGCAATGTAACTACTCACCACTAGGTGACTTCCATTCTGATACAAGCCACCATATGTCCTGTGTGGAGTATTGAAGAAAGCCCCCTCTGTTCAATTTTTATTAGTACATGTTTTCAGTACATATGACATTATGATTATAATTATAATGGGGAGTTGGTACATGTTCACAATACAATTTAATTCTTTTTTTCTATTTTGTCACCCCCTACTTTTTCTTTCCCTCCAAATATTGGCCCCTTCCCATTTGCAAAATTTCCATTCTCATCATTTTCTCCCTTCTTTTTTCATCTTCTTTCTCTCTCCTTTTTCCCCCTCCATTCATCTCTTGTTCCCTCATTATTTGAAAAAAATGTCTTTCTACTTAGTGTTTGTCTATCTTCTATTTTGTGTGAGAGACAGAGGCGGCTAGAGGAGAGGAGGAGAGAGAGGGAGAGACTGGCTTATGTCAGTTAATGTTATCATCTCAAATATGCGTGCACTTACCTATGAACATCTCAGATTTATCTCCCCTTTAATTTTCTTCCACAAAGCTAAAGGGGCAGGGTAGTACTCCATAGTGTGTAAATGCCACATTTTCTTTATGCATTCACCTGTTGAGGGACATGAGGTTGCCTCTGAGATTTAGCTATTATGAATTGTGCTGCTATAAACATGGTTCACTGTAGTATGAGGTCGGTAACTTTCTGGGAGACATCTATGAGGGGAAACTCTGGATCAAATGGAATTTCTAGAAATTCCTATTTGTATCCTGGCCTCTTTCCTTGTCCCATCTTGACCTATGTGTAATGCAGAAGAAAGAATGACTTTACTAAAGTACAAGTAAGATGGAGGCACTCTGCTATCCAAAATCTTCCCAGGCTTGTCACACACACGGTCTCCATCTCCTGCCCCCATTTCCTCTCTGTGCCCATTTTTGGTAAATAACCCACGAAAGCATTCATATTTTCCAGCAGCAACTGGCCCCCATCTTCATTCCTCTTCTAGTCCTTCTGCATGTGCTTACCTCAGGAACTTTGTACTTCTTTTCCTCTTACTGAGACTCTCTTTATCCGAATCTTCCAAGGCTCACTTCATGTTTGGGTTTCTTAGCACGGTCCTCAATGTGGTGATGCTGGGAGGTGAGGGGCCGTAGGGTATGAGGCCTAGTCTAAGGTGATTAAGTCTTCAAGGGAAGTTTCCTTTGGGAGAAACTAATGTATTTTTCATGTGACCTTCCTTAGTTCTCACTATTGTTATACAAATTCAAGATTGGCCTCTCTAACCTGGCATCCTGCCCCACCATTGTCGTACTATCTACTACAAAATCCTCCCCAAAGCCAAGCCGATACTAACACTGAGATAAATGAACTTTTATTTATATACTATCCAGCCTCAGGCATTTTGTTATAACAATGGAAGATGGAACACTGAACCCTGTTAACTGTTTCTGATCTTTCTTAGATCTCCAAATAACCCAGTTCTGACCATGCTATTTAAATTCTAACTCCTCATTGAGGTTCTGTATCACTACATCTCTGCATTTTCTTAATTTTTCCACTTAGCTTCTGTCTGCATCTAACATATTTTACTAAATGTGATAGAGTATATTGATAATCCCAATTACTTGCTTCCCTGCCCAGTAAGGATTATTCTTATGACTTGCTCTACTGAATACACCATTAGAGAAAGGGATACATTGGGCTCCCTAGCAGAAGCTGTAAGGACCATAGCAAGGCTCTCCACTTTCCTTTCCCCTTGGCCTAGAAACCAGCTTGTCCAAGTAAGGGGTCTTTCCTATGCTCTAAATGTCATAAAGAGAAAACAACAGCCAACCTACTGAGACCATACAACCTAACCATTGTCACTGCTTTCATAGTTTGTTACTATACTATAAAGCATTCCACTTACTTGTTTTCCATGTTTTTAACTATGATGTAGGCTTAATTAGAATAAGACTTGTTTACTACTTTCCTGTTCATTATTAAATCATCAGTGTGTAATACACTTTGGGGAACTCAGTAAGTATCTGTGGAATGAATTACTTGCCAAAGTATGATTTTAAACAGTGATCAAGAAAAAGAAATAAAACCTTTTTGCACATATACTGCTGCAGAGTTATGCTCACACTAGCTAGGTACTTGCTGTATAAACCACTAGCTAGGTACTTGCTGTATCAAAATACTATATAAACTTTGGTTACTTTGCCTGTTATCATTATTGGTATGGTAGATACTATATGTAACTGAAATTGTGGTTAAAAACACTGAAAGTGTTTTGAGAATATGGAACTCAGTTGGGGCTGAGTCACTGGACAAGTGAAAATTTCTTAGTGGCCCTGCTTGTGCATAGGGACCAGTTGCTGGGAATTCAACTGAGGTTGCATCCTTGGTCATCACTTCTGCTCCATGTGGACTTCTCCATGGACACTTGGACATCTCCACGGATACTTGGACATCTCCACAACATAGAAGCTGGATTCCAAAGAGGAGTTTTTCAAGGAGACAAGTTCCAAAATGTACAAAGAAGGCAACCTCCACTGTGTTTTATCTGCTTTTTTTTTTTTTTTTTTTGCCTAAAGTTAGACCATATCACCAAGCTCAGGTCCAAAAGGGAGATGGCTATACCAGAGCATGCGCACCAGAAAGTGCAAGTCACTGGGAGAAGCCAAGGTCACAGTCCCCTACAGCATCTCAGGCAACACCTGTACCAAATACCCACTCAGCACCCAAAACCCCAAACTTGTCACTTTATTCAAGCTTAGACTAATACAGGCTTCACAATACATTTCACAAAATCTAGATTTACAAGTGAGAACATCAATTTCTTAGTTTTTCATGAGAAATCTGCCTCTACCAAATCATTATCAAATATACCCATGAACAGGCAGTAGGCCATGAAGGGGAGAAGAGTCACCAGGAAAGCAAATTGCAAGTTGTTGGTCAGCAAAGAATCAGAAAAAAGGAAAGTGCATTTTCCAGAAACAATTTGCGGTAAGCTAATAACACCTATGATGTTATGTTTGGAGTAAAAATATATCCATCTCAAACACTGGAACTTGCCATTACAGTCAAGGTAGTGAGACCTTGTACAATGCTAGACAGTAAAGCCAAATTTCACTCTGCATTTCTTCTTTGAAGAGTTAATATGGACCTGTGCAATTACTGTTTCAGAATTTAAATGCCTCCAAGTTACCAAGGACACATCTTCCACTAGTTTAAGTTTAAATCGTTTACATTTAAATTGTTAGTTTCTGGGTGAAATTCAAGGATACTGGCTTTAATAGCAAAATATTTATAGAACACCTAATTGTTGACTAGTTACCCTAGCAGGAAATCACATTCCATTTGTGATGTTTCTTGTTACTATTGTATCAGTGACACAGGAATCAAACTCATGACCTTGCGCTTACCAGGCAGGCACTGTGCCACTGAACTATATTCTCAGTCTCACACATGCCTTTAATTCTTAAGAAGAACATACCCTATAAGGGAAGAAATTTGCAGACAAATGCTTAGAAACATTGGCTCAGTATCACTCATCACTATGCTAGGAAAATATAGAAAGACCCAAGATGAAAAAACAATGATGAGGGCCATCACCAGCAAAGGGACGAAGGACTCTAAAAAGCACAGAGATCAAAAGACAAACAAGACTTGGTGTGAGCACTATAGGATATGGTCTGAGAGGATTTTGAGCGGTATAGAAAAAGAGGGAAGAATTAAGTATGATTAAAAAATTTTTCACCTAGTTATTTTTTTCACAATTCTGGTTGCAATTAAGTTTATAATTGCATATATGCTTGCAATTAAGTTCATGAATCGAGGCACTGCTGTGTTTGAGGGAGGAGCGGGAACTTGAGAAAGGAAAATTGTACTCAAATGGAAGGAAAAGGATGATGAGTTATTTGGAGGATGCATTGGGCTTCAAAACATTTACTTGTTTAGGAGATATTTCTTTAAGGTCTGAGTATGAGCCAGCCATTATTCTGAAAAGCTTCACTGACGAATAATGTTTAGTATCTGCTCTTGGGGAGTTAACTTTCTATGGAGAGGCACAGGCTGCGATCAGGTAAATGAACAAGATAATTCCCAGTAGTAACCAGTCAGTGCTACCTGTTTAAAAAAAAAAAAAAAAAAAAAGGAAACGGGCTACAGAATGGGGCTGTTGGGGAGTTGGTAGCTGCATGGCCTTGTGAGGTCAGGGAAAGCCTGAGACTTGAATGATGAGAATGAGCTAGCTCACAAAGAAGGAAAGCATCCCAGGCATAGGAAAGGCCCTGAAGGAGGAACCAGGTTTTTGTGGAAAGATGGAAACAAGGGAGACAAGGGGAAAAGGTTAGTTTGGGAAAGGCAGGCAGAGTCAGTTGATACAGGAGCTGCAGGTCATGGTGAGAAGTTTGGGTTTTAGTCTCACAGCGATGGAATACCATTGTAAAACGTGAAATAGGAAAGTGTTGGGGTCTAATTAAAAGATCACTGGGACTGCTCTGTGTCCTAAAGGAACAAAAGTGGAGGAGACATTAGGGGTCTCACAGGGCCTGGATTATTGAAATGTTCACACACACTAATTTGCTTAGCATAGAAGGGGAACAGTAATCCAGGAAAAGGGGAATATTCTTATTTAGTAACTAACAGAATGAAAGAGAGTCAACTCCCTGGACCTGTGTAGAGACCGACACCAGATCCCAGAGGACTTTGTGTATGAACAATGCTCATCACAGGGCCTTGTTGGTTTATCTAATCTGAGACCCAAAAGAAAATTTCTGAAAACCAAGAGAAAGTTCTAAAGGTCTTAGTGATACAAGAGAATGAGGGCTGGGAGGGGGGCCAATAAAGTTTTCAAAAAAATTTGTTAGAAAACCCTAAGAAATGAGATACTACTACATGCCCATTAGTATGTATGAAATCCAAAATGTGACAACACCAGTTGCCAGCCAGGATATGGAGCAAGAGACCCTCTTGCTTTGCTAATGGAAATGCAAAATATTACAGCCAATTTAGACGATAATTTGATGGCTTCTTACAAAACTATACTTGGCATACCATGGTGTTATGGCAACAAAAACACTGACACAATACCCAGGACTTGGAGGCAGATTTATTTACATAGGTATATTTGATACTAAGTTTGGTATAGACAGATTTCTCATGAAAAGAAATTGATGTTCTCACTTGTAAATCTAGAGTTTGTGAAATGGATGAAGCCTGTATTGTTCTAAGCTTGAATAAAGTGACAAGTGTGAGGCTTTGGGTGCTGAGTGGGTGTTTGGTACAGGTGCTGCCTGAGATGCTGTAGGGGACTGTGACCTTGGCTCCCCCCAGTGACTTGCACTTTCTGGTGCACATGCCCTGGTGCAGCCATCTCCCTTTTGGACCTGAGCTTGGTGATATGGTCTAACTTTGGGCAAAGGAACAGCAGATAAAACACAGTGGAGGTTGCCTTCTTTGTACATTTTGGAACTTGTCTCCTTGAAAAACTCCTCTTTGGAATCCAGCTTCTGTGCTGTGATGTCCAAGCATCCATGGAGAAGTCCACACAGAGCAGAAGTGATGACCCAGGATGCCAACTCAGTTGAATTCCCAGAAACTGACCTCAAGAAAAAAACATCAGTCCTCTAAGGCCAAAGGAGGGAGGTTTTCATAGGGATGTAGATGGGAAGTATGGAGGTAGAGTACTTGGCTGTCTTTGATTGGTTCTTAAAATATGCATCATAGTGATCAGCTGTGCATCACAGTGACCATCTGTTTCTAGGAGACAGTAGTAATAGGAACTGTCACAAGAACTATTACCTGGGCAGCTAACAGACTGGCTGAAGGGTGTTTTCTGCTACAATGTGAGGTGAAAATCAACCACCTTAATACTATTTGCCCAAATAAATTGAAAACATATCTACACAAAAACCTGCATGTGGATATTTATAGCAGCTTTACATAATTACCAAAACTTGGAATGTAGTCCAGATGCCCTCCAGTAGTTGTGCTGGTGAACAAATTTATGACACACCCAACGTAAAGGAGTTCATTTGGGTGTGGGGTTTTAGAGGTTTCAGTCCATAGTCTCCTGGCTCCAAGGCAGAAATATCATAGTAGAAAGGCACTATGGAACAAATCTGTGCAGCTCATGGCATCCAGGAAGCAGAGAAAGTGAGGGAAAGAGACAGAGAATAGATAAACCCTTCAGAAGCATGTTTCCCATGAACTACTTCCTCTGTCTGAACTTTACTTCTAGAAGTCCACTCAGCTAATGAACTCATCAGCAGATTAATCAATGTTGAATCACCTTCCACCCCATGATCTAATCACTTTCCAAAAGCCCCACTTTTGAACACATAAATAACACATTTGAGGAACAGTTTTAATCCAACTCATAGCAGTAGGTAAATGGATGAACAAATTCTGGCACATCCAGATGATGGACTATTATTTGGTACTGCAAAAAAAAAATCAAGCCATGAAAAGACATGGAGGACATTGAAATGTAGATATCTAAGTGAAAAAAGGCAATCTGTATGACTCTACCTGTGTGACATTGTAGAAAACACAAAGCCAGAGAAAGGAAAAAGATCAGTGGTTGCCAAGCAAATTTAGTAGGGAAGGGATGAATAGATGCATAGAGGATATTTTATGGTGAATTAAACTGTTCTGTATGATACTACAATGGTAGGTACATTTGTATAAACCCATGAAATACACAACAGCAAGAACAAATTCTCAAAGACCAGTACTTCCTGGGGGAAGCAGAGCTGTCAGAAGAAGGCTTCTCAGCCAGGGTGAGATGCAGCCCGGCTGTGTGCTGGGCACCCTGAGCTTCCTGTCCAGCCGTTTTTCTTTCTGCTTGTACTGAGGTTGAGTATTTTCCTTTGGTTCACGTGGAGGTTTTTAATGGGGATACCTCTTAATTGTCTTTATAAGAAATTAACCTTGGGAAAAAAAAAGGGGGAGATGGCTGCACCAGGGCATGTGCTCTGGCTGATAAAGAAGTGTCTATATAGGTTCACCAATTATAATAAAGGCTACACTGGTGGGGAGTTGTTTGATGGGGTAGGGGGTCATATGAGAATTTTCTGTGCTTTCCACTCAATTTTTTGACCCAGTTAAAACTGCTCTAAAAATATATTTTATTAATTTTCAAAAATGGAGTATGTAGAGTGGTCAGACTGAGGAAAAAGGAAGAAAGTCAGGAAAAGGACAGTTGTCACTATTTGTTAGCTGACCTCCATTATTCCAGTTGCCCAAGCCAAAGCCACAGTGCTCATTCAGCCTTCTTCTTCTGTGTATCCATCATTTAACTCACCTGAAAATACCATTGGCCATCTCTTCAAAATGCACCATGAGCCAATCACTGCTCTCCACCTTGATGATCCAGCCTCTCACCTTCTCAGCTTATTACACCAGCTACTTGGAGACCCTTATGTCTCCCTTTGAGTCCCTAGGGTCTATCCTTAATATAGGACAAAAGTTAGCCTATTAAAACCTAGCTATGTCCTACCAAAAGTCATATCTCCACTCAAAATCCTCTGAAGTCTTTTTATCTCATTTGGAATAAAATCAACATCCTTACATGGTCAAAAGATCCCACACTTTTTGCCCTGTACTTGACTCTACATGGTCCTTCCTGAATGCCATCTAGTGCCCCTCCTTGCTCTACCTGCAGTTCACTGGGCATAGTCTTTGAGCTTCTGCCTACTTCTGCCAATAATACTATTGGCCAGGACACCCACATGGCTTACTTCCTCATATGAGGGTTGTCTTGGTTACTTTTCTCTCTTTGCTGGGACAAAATACCAGACACTCAAAATTAAGGAAGGAAAGGTTTATTTAACTCACAGTTTTGGGAGGTTTCAGTCTATAATCAGTTGGCTCTAAAACTGGATGGCATGGCACACAGGCAATAGATTAAGGTGGCAGAAGATGGCAAAGAAACAAAATCAAAAAGGCAAAAAGAGGGCAAGGAGATTTTGTGAGTGCTACACCTGCCCTGGGGCAGAGAGTGACCTATGTGCAATATAAAGGATATTGCTCCCTGCCCCGCCATTTGCTCTGGCTGCTTTGCTGTCTTCTGCTACTTTCAAATGTTGCCCCTGTGCCATGCCACCCTGCCTGGGAGCCAGCTGATTATGGACTGAAACCTCCACAAACTGTGAGCTAACTAAACCTTTCCTTCCTTAATTTTTGGTGTTGGGTATTTTGTCCCAGCAACTAAAGAAAAGTAACAAGAGGTCATTGAAAAATATGGTGAATGTTTAAATCTTTATAAAATATCATTATAGCAAGTGACACATTGTCATGAACCCCCCTCAATACTCTCCCTTGCTTCAGGAGCACTTACTCTATTATTCTTACCATTTTCTGAAGCAGTCCTGGAAGTGTTCTTTCATGTTTTTAGTTGCACCATCCTGGCTACCTCAAATGTCCTGAATCAATTCAAAACAATTACTGTTCATGATCGTTTTGACTTTGGGCAAGAGCTAGAAGTTGCACAACGTCAGATCAAGTGAATAATGTGCATGATGACACACTGTCATGTTTTTATGAGCCTCATGTTCTGCTGAATAGCAAGTGACAACAGCATTCCCCAAATTTTTATCAAACCTCCTATAGACAATGATGAAAGGATTTCCAGAACTGTTTCAAGAACGGGCAAGGATGATGGGATAAGTATGTTATAAATGAGAGGGAATATTTTGAGAGGGATTAATGGCATTGTGTCCTTTACTGTATCATTTTTTAAAAAAATTTAAATGCACACCATATGTTTTGATGTGCCCTTGTATTCTCCAGAGATTTACACAATGACACTTTCCTGTGGAGTTCTCAGTCTCTTCCAAATCAGAGAGCAGCAGCTCCCAGCACCACCATCAGGCAAACATTTGCAGTTTTCCTTACCATGTGCTATCTTTCTCCATAGCACTTTTTACTATTTGGCATTTTACCTCTGTACTGATTTATTACGTCATTTCCTATCTTTTCTTTCTCAAATGTAGGCCTCATGATAGCACAGAGTTTCACCTGCTGACTCTTACATTCCAGCTGGCATCTGGCATACCCAGGCATTTGAAAATTATGGAACGAACTAATGGATGTGTTAATTGAAGACATTTCCAACTTTTTAAGGTGAACATGAAAAAGAAATTGAAAAGTAAAAAATTGGAGCTGCTGGTTTGTCTCCCTAGCTTGGCCACAAACTCTAGCATTGTATTGATCAAGCCCGTCCCTGCCTCTTTTGGTTATTGTATATTGAGTGACCAATCTGGTATAGGTTTTGCATCTTTTATTTATATTTGTCTTTTAAAGCTTGTTTGCTTAATGCACTCTTTATGAACTAAATTAAGTTTTTAGCATGGATGGAGTTGATTATAAACGCCCACAAAGCACTAATTGTAGAAGCATTTTGTCTTTCAGTTGGCTATTTTTGGACATCTCTGTCTGCTCTGTACAATACCACATCTGAAAGGAAACATAAAATTGTATGCACACTCAAGGACTTGACTACAAAACAATTGGCGTGTTTATCAAAACCTGATAAACTTTTCAAGCTACTTTTATCACTAGTTTATAGGCCAAAGCAAATTGCAAACAGGCGAAGCATGTTTTGGTATGATATCTATTTTGCTACCACTAACATGTTACTGGCAAATAAGAAATCACTTGGATTTTTTCAAAATGATTCAAAAAATTTGAAAAAGCTTAAATTACCTTTACTGAACAAACAGATCAAATGAATTTAAGACTTTTAGCAGAACCACTAAATGAGGGAAAACATATTTATTACTGTTTTTAAATAGTACCACTGATATTTCCATTTTTATCATATTATTGTTACCTTTACTGCTAGGGACATAAAGGAATCCAAGACTCGAACTTGAGTTTGTGATCGGATTCTGTGAGACCCTTCCAATTGCAAACACATCCTTTCTGAAGTTTCATTACCATTGTGTTCATCATCACTTTAAGTTTCCATGTTTGTCTAGACAGTAGAGAGAACACCCCTCTAAGAGTGATGCACTTGGAACCTTCAAGATGAAAGAACGCTGAAATCTAAATCCCTCTGTAGCAAGAAAATGAACAAGAGGCTAAGGCTGAAAGTGGTCTGTTACAGCTATTAAAAATTACAGGGGTAAATCTCATCACAGGTCTCCTTGGCTTGTTTCTATGGGGACCGCAAAACAGCAACTGTTGAAACATAAACTGTTCCCATCAATGAACATAACCATGTTTGATGTGGAGGAAGTCTTTCAGGGCTACCTTATTACCTGCAGAACCATCTTTGCTTTCCTATTTCCCAAATTAGGCTAAGAATAAACACTTCTGCCCATCTTGGAGCTACAATAATTAACATAGTGTGATACAGTTTCAAAAACAGAGACTAATGGAGCAGAATAGATCTAAAAACGAGCCCATGCATGTGAGTCTACACGTGTGTGTTTAATATGTGAATCGAACTCAGGACTTTGGGCTTGTCAGGCAGTTGCTTATGCCACTGAGCGATATCACTGGCCCTTAATATGTGGATTTCAGTCAAAGGAGAAAGGATAGGTTGCTTAATTCTATGTCATTGTGTAACCATACAAGGCAAAAATTATATTCCTACCTCACACTTGGTACTAAAATATAACACCATAGGAGTAATGATAAAATTTCTAAGGTGCTCTTAAAAGTATATGACCTTTAGAGAGAAAAGTACTTTCTAAGTTTTATACAAAATTGGAAAATTATAGTGCTAAGATACATTTTTGCAATTCTATGTACAGAAAATCATAAGTAAATTGAAAAAGGAAAATGGCAAACTGGAAAAAATACATATATAACAATCAATACTCTACTCCAGTAGCAAAATAGACTTCAGGTATCACATGACATGTATTAATTAAAAATAAAAACACTTCTCTACACCTTGCTTGTCTTTTTGAAAATTAAGAATGATGATAATCATAAAAAGAATTTTGAGTTGGCACTGCACTTGAAGGCCTCAGTAAGAATTATTTTATATGTTACCTCGTATGCAAATAATAGTGTCTCTATACAAACCAAATCTCTCAGTTTATGTAGGACTGTCCAGTTGTGAAACTAAAAGCTCAATATCCTGGGAAACACCTCTTCCCCAAAGAAGCTGGGCCATGTGGTCAATCCATTAAGAACACACATAGCAAAGGACTCGGAACAATGTGCCCTAAGACTTTAATAGTACTTAACTCTGGAAGGGAAAGTTAGATTCTTTTTATTTTCTATTTTATGCTTAGTTATATATTCTAATTTTCTACAAATATATTAGTTTTATAAGGAAAATAATACATCTACTTCAATTTGACATTTTAAAAGTAATTGCATACAGCTATAGAATATCAATATGTGTGGAAGTTTTTCTAATATACAGGCTGAATATTAGAATACTCAGGATAATATTAGCAATATATAGATTTATTTTATTTTATTTGTTTCAAATTTTTATTGGTATATTTTACATAGGCATAATAATCACATTCATCATAGAGAATTTGCACCTGTACATGATATAACTCAATTCTTTTTTTAAGGAAATAATTTTAGTACATGACACATAATTTATAGGATTGTTTTATAGCATTCACCCAAAAAGTCAAATGCAAAAGAGTGCAGGAGATCTGTCCACGCAGCAGAGGCCCCAAAAAATCCAGCTGTGGGCCTAGATCCCACAGCAGTGTCCAGCAGGATTCCAGCTGAAGACCTAGGGCCATGGCAGTGTCCTCTGCAAGTTCAGCTGGAGGCCTGGAACTCAAGACAATGTCTTGATCAAGTCTGTATCAAGGATCTGCACTGGTAAAGCCCAAATGTTAGTGGTGGAAGCTAGAAAGTCTGTGCCAGTGGGACAAAGGGTCTGGGCCACAAGACTGAGAAATCTGCACTGGAGCTAGGAAGTGACACTTAAGGACCAAAGCGCCCTTCAGAAGAACCCTAGCCATCCTCAGCAATAGCAAGGACTTGAATTCCTCCATCAGTGAGAACAGCTGGGTTCATATCAGGAAAACCAGTATGACGGTCTTCTATAGGAGAATCAACAGCATATCTTCTCCTCCACTTTTCCTTATATGCTGTTGGCAGCAATCCTTAGGTGGGTCATCCATACCTGGAACTGCACCGATTCAGTGCAGATGGGTGTCACAAGTTGACCATTAGTTAATTAAACACAGCAGCTCACAAGAACATCTTCTTGCTCAATATCCTGGTAAGTATAAATTTTCTAGCACTGTAGAAAGGCTACATGTGCCTATTTTTATGTCCTGGCGATTAGCATAGGAAATACAAAGTAATTGCTTTAATAAAAGACAAGTTATATCATTATGTTAGCATGTAATATCTTAGTACTTCCAGGAAAAAAATGCAGATTAGTATGTGATTCATTTCATATGATGTGATATCCTTATTTCAAAGACTTTGATTTATATGTTGAAACCATGTCCACTGGCTGCCAGGATTATAAGATTATATGATGAAATTGGCCACATCAATCAAAAATTCTGTGAACTTAAATTGAGGTTTTAAATTTTTAAATTTAATTTCCTTAAAACTTGAAGTGTTTTAAACACATACTTTGAAGTGTGTATGTGTGTGTGCATGTGTGTGGAAGAACTTTGGTGAGAACAAAAAGGATGTCTCAGTGTTCCCTCAGTATCCAGATCCCATGGGAGCTGCACGTGGCATGGAAGACAGATGTGGCCCAGAAGGACAGACAGCGGGGCTGGCAGCTATGTCTTGTGACCAGGAAAAGCTTTGCAAGCCACACAAAGGTTCAGCAGTACCAGCAGAATGATGTTGCATTTCCTTATTCTGCACTGGCAATCTGTTAATGGCTTCATTAAGTCCTTGCAGTTCCTGTACCTCTGAATACTTCCACATGAGATTTAGAATGTCTCCATTCTTAAAAGAAAGAAAATTTTTTGAACATCGACAGAACATAAACAATTCTCTTATATCCTAACTACTTTTTAGAGTTAAGCTTAACACACACGCACACACACACACACACACACAGCTGTGGGGTAGAACCTCATGAAAAGTCAGATGAATCTTGATATTATTCACAAGTCCATAGCCTCTGATTTAAACAACTTACCTACATCACAAGAGCAAATTTGCAATTGCAGAAGCATTCGAAATCCTGTCTTCTGAATCTAGCACCGTGTACAGGATTTTACACATTATCGCCTCAGCACTTCTCTTGAGAGTTGTCTGTATTTATCACTGTTGGCATTCATTATGGAGCCCAAATCACATATCTGGGATTGAATTACTGCTATATAAACTGGCTTTGCCAGAAACAAAGGGTCTCCTTTCAGCAATTGCAGCTAATCAAAAACAAATTGAGCTTTCGGCTTTATTACTTTAAAAAACAAAACAAAGGCCAAGGAACACACCAGAGAATACTCCTCCTCTGGAGCCACAAATACATCTCCGAGGTTGTCACTCCTTTCTACTACCTCACTTACCTCCTCTCCAGTCTCTCTACATGCAAACTGAAGAAGAATGCCAGCAGGTATTTTTTTGAAGAATTCACATAAGGTTTATGAAAATCACTCTTATCTTTCTAGAAGATATATGAAGTGTACATAGAATATTAGTCTAAAGAAGCCACAGCCCCATGATATAGCACCTCAGTAGAGAGAAGGCCACATGAGTTCTTGAAGCAACACCTAGGCTACAACCAGTGGAGTTCCATGATCAGGTAGTAGAAAGTGTTAGGCAGTAGTCACAGGAAGTCGATGATCCTGTAAGACCTATACCCACAGTGGTCTATGGGGTCCCACATTAACTCAAAACCCAAGACCGGGGTCACATGAGCCAAAGAACATGGGTAGTTAACTCCTTGTTCAAAAGATTGTCACCGAGTTGGGTGTGATGGCACAGGCCAGTAATCCCAGCACTCTGGAAGGCTGAGTCAGAAGGATTCCAAGTGTGAGCCCAGGGCAACTTACTGATTTGGCCAGACCCTACCTCAAAATAAAAACATCAAAAGGGATGGGGATGCTGCTCAGGGAGAAGACCCTGGATTCAATCCTCAGTATCATAGACAGGGAGACAGACAGACAGACAAAAGACTATCCACACAGCTCATTCACTCAGGAACAACTTCCAACTTCTCAGATTCCCTGTATGTTGGCAGTGACACCAACATTCTTTGAGGCTTCTGGATTTTTAGTCTTCCCTCCTTTTTCCTCAGTCTATTGTGCAATCCTAGATTATGCAGCCATAGGACCTAACTTCTTCCTGTAATGACTTCCTCCAATCTTGCCCCCTGCATCATCACCTTATACCTCCTACCTGGCCCTCAGAAACTGTCATTGGTGGTATGGTGATTAAATTGTTTTGTTTTCATCAAGTCAAACTATTATATGGATCTTTTCACTCTTTTTTCAGCATCAAACAACCTTCATCGCCAATCACCAACCACTATAACTCTCCTTCATGCTGTGCCACTAATCATGCCATCCTACCATCCATTTTGGAGTGAGTGGATGGGAACAATGACCCTGAGCTGCTTTTTTCTGTGCCACAGGCGTGTCATGGTGGTGTAGAGGAAAATCCTTGTCTTGCTCACGTTGTGAGCAGCAAGTGACCACACCCACTAGAGCTGTTAAAAACAACTGCACAGAACTAGTTGAATAGAAACCTTCATTGCCCACAGAGAATAACACATGCAAAAAGAACCCAAGCAAAATTAATCCAGGTAAGAAAAGAAAAAAATAAAAAACCACCCAGAGAGATACAATACTGATGCAAAAAGCAAATAACTGGCATTTTGCAGAGCACATTGAAAAGAATAAATCTTTCCACAAAAATCCACTGATAAAGATTCATGACTTAAAGACTTAACTGGGAGCAATTATGAACAAAGGCTAGTTACTTTCTGTGCTTAGTTACTTGGACTTTGAAGAAGGAGGAAGGAAAAACAAAGGATGTCACAATACAGCTGGGGCAGAACAAAGCACAGAGCCTGAAAAAAGAAGATTCCAGATGAGAGTCTTGGGCCCACTCTGGTGGAAACCATCATAGTTCATGAATGAGAAAGATGGAAGATGGTTATCTCAACCCACCATATGCTACTCTAGCTCTGCGGATGGAACTGGAAAGTCTATAGCAATTTGCAGTTCTTATTTTGGAGTAGGAGGTCAGCCATTCTCAATAAATCCTTCTGTCACATTTGTCATGACTCCCCTTTCTGTGTGGGATGAGGTCCCTTATCACTCAGCTAGTGCATTCTAGCTAAAATCACAGACATCCCTCTGAGGACATCACATGCTTAGTTGTATGTAGACAAGAGTGCTAGTGATGGATATTTGCATACTTTTTTGTGTTTGTGTGTGTTGATATTTGGCCCCCATTCTAAGTAAAAGACAATACCAGATACTGTGAGGAAAAAAAATTATACAGCATGATTGTCCTCAAAGAGCTGATAAGATGAAAGATGCAACACAAAATTTCATGAATGAAGTAAACCATGCAGCAATTAAGAAATGTTTCAGGGCTGGTGGTACTTGAGGGACCAAAGGAAAGAAGTCCACCTGGATTAGGTATTCTGCAGTTTCAGTCTTACATGCAGGAAGAATAATTCACTTTTCTTACAGAATCTTGCTGGATGTTTTGAGTCTAGCTCCTCCACCTACTGAAAACATGAACATTTGCATTTTTGGTCTGAATTATGGTGTTCTACCCAAGGAGCATGGGGAGAGTGTTGGAGATAAATGTCACCTGACCACTGGAGATTCAATAAGCAGCATTCTTGAGAAAAATTTGCATCAGAATCCCATACAATGAAATCAGAAATTGAATCCATTCAACTCTCCTGTGTAGGACTGGAGAAAAGGAGATTTTAAACAATGGAGAGAAAATTCAGGGGGAGAGGAGGTCAGCAGCTAGAAACCAAGGAATTAGTGAAATGTTTGAAAAAGGCAAAGCTCCAAATAAAAGAAAAAGGAGCTAAAGTAATTTTTATTAGAGAGCATTGAACCCTTGGCTTTAGCAGGATGTGTCGCAAACGTGAAGCACTGAATGCAGACATCACCTCACACCTGGTCAGACTCTTTCCCTCCAGATTCACCCAGGGAAGAATCTAATGTTCCCTAAAATATTTCTTAGGTGAAAGAAGTGTTCCCTCACCTACCTCTCTGGCTGACGCACTTCCCTATGACTCTTCCAACACACATTTAGGATTCAAGCTAGATAAAGGAGTCTTGAGTATTGGATGGGGAGTAACAGAATGCTGGGGTATAAAACCTCTGAATACAGCATCTGTTGTTACCTTAGGGAATTGGAAGCTGTGGCCTTCCAGCAGCTGGTGCAGGCAATATGTGCACTATAACTGGAGGCAAGCCCGGACTCTCAAATTCCTTAAGCTTCCATTGCATCAAGGCCCAGCACTAGGCATTGACTTCTTATATGTATAGAGTGACAGCTCCCTTAATCCTGACCAACTGTTAGAGTAACAATGGTGCCAGGGATGGCAGGGAACCAGCAGAGTGGAACAGTGATTGATACCAAAAGGAGTGTTCTGGCCAAGGAACTATAATGAGTCACTACAATTGAATTCTGCTGAGAAGACATGGAGCACTTGTCTCTATGTTGCTCTAGAGGTGTTACCTGTGTATCAACGGATACAACCAACCTGGTAAGTAATCTGTGTGAAGCAGGCAGAGCACACAGAACCAGACCTAGAATATCTAGAACAGTCTGCTATTTGATCTGATGGAAGATTTAGCTGATTGCGAGTGGATCAACAGATTCTTGATCTGTGGATTGCAGACCACTGGACTCCCCTTGGATCTGCTATATCAGAATACTCAGGGGAGGAACTCTGGCACACAAACATTTTTAAAAAATGCTAATAGATTTCAGAGGCACATACACAGATATGAAACCTCTGCTTTAGAACAATGGTTTCCAACACTGGGATAAAAATGAAGGCTGATTTCTGAGCTTATGTGACTGTGAAGTCACATACTATAATGTGGGAATTCTGGGGAGCAAGGTAATCTGGGGAGGTGTCTTATAGTTGGAAGCAGGAGGTCATCTTCACACAGGTGGCATCAGGTGGGATTAGTAGGACGTAAATGTGCCTTCATCATGAAGTGAATAGGCAAAGACTTCTGAATCTGTTTGAAGTTATTTCACTTGAGGAGGCACACAGGAAAGAAAAATTTCAGTCTGCACATTCACATATTTTCCAAAGACTCAAGTATCTGAGACAGTGAAAGAATGTACATGGTTTAGGTTAGATAATATTTTAAAGTATATAAAAATTCTGGGATAAGCTTGTTTTGGTGGCTTTACTTAGCTAGATGCGGCTCTGATTCCTAAGAATAGTCAACCAAGACTTACAATGATTTGATCTATAATTATCAACTTTCCAATGATGTGAAGTGATATGCAATGTTCAATAGAAACAGTACCCGGAATTTTGACTTCTAACCTTTTCCTGGGCTAGTGAGATGTGGTGCAATTCTCTTTTGTGACCCAGGACAGTGGCAGTGATCTGCAGTCCCTGATAATCCCCATGATCAAAAGGGGAAATTATCTACATATGTCCTGTGCTGCTGAATTTCCTGGATACTGTGATTTGTGATTTCACATTCTCTGATGGCTACAAAATGCTTATTTTGTACATGAGATGTTCAGCACTTTAGAATAAAGCAGACTTTAAATTGCATGATTTTGCTCAACTTCAGGCAAAAATGCACTGAGCTCATTTGAGATAGGTTAGGCCAAGCTGTAATGTTCAGTAGAAGTATTAAATGTGTTTTTGACTTGAGAGATTTTCAACTTTCCACGGGTTTATTGGAACCTAATCCCATCATAAATTACGAAGCATCTGTAGTTAATTCAGTAAGTTAAGTAAAGATGCATTAATAGGATTTGCATTACTACCCTCTTGGTTCAACTTTAGTAAATAACCCAATGGCTGATCAACATTCCTGGGGCAACAAGAAATGCAACCAATGGAAACAAGGCTTTATTCTGATGGCAATTCGAGAGGAGGGCAGATGCTGGGAGAATGCAGAGCCCTTTGAGTAGTGGGATTCCTGCAGGGAACATGTCCAAGTAAAGGCTCAACTGCCTTATTTTTTTCCCAGAGACAAAGCACAGAAAAAATGATGTCATAGCAGCCCAAGTGCAATGTCATCTTGTGGTAGTGGTAGCCACATGCAGTGCACCCATGGATGGCAGAATAGAGAGCAGAAAGTCTATTGCTGCCACAATTCCTTCTTGAGCCACAACTTTCAGAAAGGTCATATTTCATAGCAAAGTTCCCGGTGCTGGAAACTCAGTTTGATCAAAAGGAGTGCTGGTTTCTGATAGGTTTCTGCCCATATGAAATTCACCGAGTCATCATGGCAGTGATACAACATGGCAAGGCAGCCAAAAAACAGTAGCATATCAGACTTCCTCTTTCTTCTCCCCTCAGCCCCAAATGAACTTCCTGCTTTGTATTAGGCCTATGTGCTAATGCTCCTCTAATCTGCTACTGATGTATCATCCTTGCCCAACCCTAAACTCCTCCCCCAATGTGACCTAATAAAAGCCTACTCACTCCTTTGTCTCCCCAGAGGGTACTTGCATTCTCCTGCAGTCCTCCTGTGCCTGCAATAAAGGCCTCTCTCTGTGTGTCTTTGTCTCTCAACTGTGCTGAAAAATCTAACAGTTTCAATGCTCTAGGTTTCTCTAAATACACCGGTTAATCAATCTTCATACATATCACTAATGGGCAGTAGAATGAAATTTCATAGCATATGAAAGGCCACCAGAAGTCCCTCTGGGTCACATTTATTGCATTAAATGGGCTCAGTGGTTGTCTAGGTGGTACTGAGGCACAGGTAACGTACATGGACAAAATACCTATATTCCATGTTACTCCACATCTTCTAATATCCTCTACTCTGCACTTTCTACCTTCCACAATTGCTGCTTCATTTCAAGGAGGAATCGTTACACATATGCTACCTCTCTGTTAGCTATGTAACACTAGGACAATGAGGAGCCAAGAGGCTCCTTATGAGAGGACATTGGTGTTTCAGACATCTGTTGACCAGGTGTTGTGGTTAGGTGAGGTGTCAAATTGACTGGCTTTGGAATCCACTCGGGAGACTGGTGAAACATACTAGCAAGTGTTTCTGGGTGGTCCATGGAGCTGTGGCCTTGGAGTCTATGTCTGGTCCCTGGTCCCTTCCTGTGTGGCTCTGTTCCTGTGCTCCACTTCCTGCCTGCCATGAGCTAAGCATCTTTACTCCACCATTCCTTTCTTCCATGATGTTTCTGCCACGGAACATGTTGGCCATGTAATGAATCCCCTTTCTTCCACCAAAACTGTGAGCCAAAATAATTCCTTGCTCCTGGAAGTTGTGGGCATCCAGCATTGTGTCTCAATGACGAGAAAGCTGACAAATATGCCCAATGATCAGTCTTAGTGCTAAATAGATACACTAGTCAGCCTAGAAAACCACCTCAAGCCTCGGAGAGTAAGAAACAGATACAGGTGGTCAATAGCACGAGTTTTGTCCTTCACTCAGGTTGTAAGGGTTGGCTAAAAGGACTAGACATAGATAGGCCCAAATGTATAAGAGCACTGCTGTGTTTTGAGTGTATCTCCTAAAATTCATGTATTGGAAACAAGCACCAGGGCAATAGTGTTGAGAAGTAGGACCTTTAAGAGGTAATAAAGTCAAGAGGGCTCTGCCCCCATGAACAGGTTAAGATGGTTATTGTGGCAATGTGTC
>PVJX010028083.1:0-24309 GCA_004027295.1 Dolichotis patagonum
GCACATGGAACATTCTCCAGACCAGATCACATGCAGGGCACAACACAAGCCTCCACAAAACTAACCCATTTCCCACTTGCCCCAAGGGTACTTGCCAGCAGCACTTGCAGCTGTAGCATTTAATACTTAGATAATTTACAGATTACAGTCCTGACCTTACTCCTAAAGTTGGCATAAATAGCTAAATTTTATTATTATTTTTACATTGTTCCAGGATCATGGCAGTCGTTGAAACAAAAGATGTCATTCTAGCCAGGTGTGTTAGTGCATGCCTATAATCACAGCACTCAGGAGGCTAAAGCAGGAGAATTGTTGTGAGCTCAAGGCCAGCCTGAACTGTATAGTGAGACCTTGTCTGAAAAAGACCAAAAAAAAAGTCTCATACCATAGCATATTCACAAGTGCTTCCTACCCTATTGTCTTATCTTGTGAAGGTAAATTTTAACAATGTGGGATTCAAAAGCATAAATAAAGAATTACAGATATAAGTCAAGAAGGACAAATAAACCTACTATACTAGAAAGAGGAGAGAAATATAAAGAGATGGACAGCTACCTTGGAGTAAGGTAGGGACCCTAAAACTGGTACCTGAGTGTCTTTCATCTGAACCCTTTTTATTATATGGCAAAAAGGGACTTTCCCCCTTAAGAGTTGTTATAAGTTGTTTCACTGTTTTGGACTCAGACTGCTGATTTGGCCACTGACCCTCTCAACTGCCTGCATGCAAATTCTTGGGAAAACTCCTTTTGACCATCTTTGTTCTGTCACGGTGTTATTTCTGAAAGTTATGGTTAAGCCTTACATACAAGGCTGAGTTAGCAATTAGTACATGGATATATGTACATTTTAGTATAATAGCATAGTGAAAGAATAATGAAATTTAAATACATGCATATATGAATGTCTCAAAAAGACCAAAAAAAGAGACATTATTGCATTTTTAGTATTCTGTTTTTAGTAATGGTAAAACAAAATAATTCTCAATCATGAAATGCCAAATCCTAGAATGTAGCATTTTTTTGTGTGATATTAACATGCTTATGTTACATGAAGATTACAGAAAAATTCTGTTTTGAAATAATTTCAAGAATAGTTTTATATTTTATTTTCACATTGAAAATCAGTCAGAATTGCCTCAGTCTCAAAGAATGTGTTTATGTAAAATTAAATGAACACTGGCAGTGAGCTGCATTTTTTTTTACTAAATGGGAAATGGATGAAGATTGAAATTGCATCAATTATATAATTATATTAACCAAAATGGTATGAAACTAGAAATCAACAGCAGGAAGAATTTTAGAAAATTCACAAATACATGGAAATTAAACAACATGCTCCTGAATGATGAATAGGTTAATGAAGAAATTAAAAAGGAAATTTTAAAAATCTCAAGATAAATGAAAATAGAAACAGAGCGTACTAATGGTTATATAAAACAGCAAAAGCAGCGCTAAGAGGAACATTTATAGCAGCATCTACATTAAGGAAGGCTTTTAAATAACCTTGACATTACACTAAAAATACCTGAAAAAAAAAAAAAGCAAAGTTCAAAATTAGCAGAAGGAAGGAAATTACAAAGATCACACTAGAAACAAATGAAATAGAGATTAGAAAAACAGTGCAAATAATCAGCAGTATAACAGTTGATTTTTAAATAATCTACAACACTGACAAAAACATTGTAGATTAAGACAAAAGAGAAAAAACTTAGAAAAGAAAGAGACAGTACAACAGACCCACAGAGGACAATAAGAGACTTCTACAAGAAATTATATGCCAACAAATAGAGTAATTAATTCTAAGAAAGGGTAAGTTCCTAGAAACATACAACCTAGCTAGGCATGGTGGTGCATGCCTGTAATCTCAGCACTCAGGAGACTGAGGCAGAATGATTGTTGCAAGTTTGAGACCAGCCTGGGTTACAAATTGAACTCAAGGTCAGCCTGAACTGCATAGTGAGACCCTGTCTCAAAGAAAAAAAAGAAAGAAGGAAAGAAGGATAAACATGCAACCTACCAAGGCTGCATGATGCATAAAGGGAATATCTGCATGACTGATTACTGCAGAAGACAAACTGACTCATTGGCCTCTAACCTGTCACTTTTAAGAGCATGACTTGCATTTTGTTCTGAGTCAATCAGGGACCTAGAAGCTGAGCCTGCCTGTGCCTTGTGGGTAACTAAAAGCTGGCATCTCCACCTTCCTTTATATGAAAACCTAAGACTTTGGAATCCTTCCCTGCTAAGCTCTGCATGAGGCAGGTTGAACACTAAGAGATTGTGAGGTTTCCTAGGGGAATTGATCTCACCTGTATTATCCCCCCAAGACGAGGACACCAAGATAAGAGTGACTAAGGTCACTTTCAGATGTTCAGAGACATCCAGTTACCAGCAGCCCAGTTCTAGATCCCCCGAACAATGCCTAGAAGTCTGGAGAATGTCCTAAATCTGCAAGGCCTCGGGCCAGGAAGAGCAGATTCACAAGCCCACCCAGATGAGATCACCTCCCCAGCTGGCAAAGCTGCCCCTCTCAAATGGAGCCTGTCCTTTCACAGAACCCAGCTGCCCCAGAACCCGAGGGCTCTTCTAGAGTTACAAACCCAGGCCTGGTGGAGAGGAGTTTGAAAGGTTAATTGAAGAGCAGGAAAAAGGAAAAGAGGGAAGGAGGTTCAGTTGGAGACTGAAGGAAGCTGAGAGGTCAGTTAAATGCTGATAGGAACGAACCTGTGTTTGAATCCCTACACAAAATTTTTGGTGAGGGTTAACTTGACATGTTAGCCATGAAAGATACTAAAGTGCTAATTAATTTGTATTCTTCTTTCCACATTATAAACACCTCCCATATGTATACCAGATGAAAGGAAAAAAGAAAGAAAACAGAAACGACCACACACAAATACAAAAGTGGAGCCCTCTTGGTTCTCTTTGTGCTGCAGTCAGAATTTGGGCAGTGTACACTTTCTTCCTCCTTTTTCATAAATGAGAAAGGTCTGACACCAGTTGCTGGTGGGGGGGGGCAGGAGGTTTTGTCCTGGGGTGTGTGGTAAGCCCAGGAGTGGGTGAGTGCTCATGCCTGAGCTGATTCCCACCAATGATTTGTTCTCTTGCCTGCCAGCGACTGAAAGGGCTTGGGAGTCCAGATGACCTGGCTGGCGGGCTTCTTGTCCCCTCTGCACGTTGTTCTCTGCATGATTTCACCTGTGCTCCTATCGCTGTGGCCCACTGGAGATTTTTTGCTCGGTCTTAGGATTGGATGACTTCAGTTGTGTCAGGAGTCAGTGGTCAGGTGTAGCCTTCAAGGGCTCCCTTGCTGTCTGCCCCCAGCTTGACAATAATCCCCACTGCTGCTCCTGTCTGCTCTCCCGGTACTGTCCTTGGTCAGGGAACCATGCAAACCCTCCCCATCCCCACCCTCCCACTCCCCCGGATATGCTGCTCCTCTCAGCTCCTCCCCTGCCCGGGACTCTGTTCCCACCTCACGGACAAACTCTCCAGCCCCTGAACTCAGTGGTGCTCAGCAGCTCTCATCTGGCGGTGGGAGGGTTCCCACAGGGCACACAGTTCTGCTGTGTCTGAATGGTGTCCAGTGTGTGGATACCCCATGCACACAACTTGCCAGACTGGGGGAACAGTGTGGGAGGTTGGCACTGCTCAAGCAGTATCTTCCCCTCCTCTGTCAATCATGCTGGTTGCAACCCCGCCCACCCCTGCAACTCCCTGGGCGGCGCCCTCTCCAGAACCCGACTGGGACCCATCTGGACCCTGGGCCCTTATTTCTTTCTCTCCAGAGGGCCCATCAATCTGAACTCAGTTATTGCCCTCCAAACAGTTCTCTGGGTTCGGTTCTGTAGCACCCTGATCTGCAAATGTCTCGGCTAGTGGTTCCCTCCATGTCCAAGGGTCCTCTCTCCAGATGGTGTGGTCTCGGATATGGATGTGAGCAGTGCCAGGAACAAGGGGCAGCCCAGTGTCCTTCTCTGAACACCCCTGGTACCGGAACCCACCTGGTGGGCTTCTGCTTCAGGTTATCTTCCTGTGTTTGGGTCTTTTTCACCTCCCCCATTTCTGAGAACCTGCCCTTCAGTGTGCATCTTCCAAGCCTCCCGCAAGCTCCGCTCGCCATACTCAGCCATGATGGATTCCTAGACTTTATCAGTCAGAGCAGTTTCAAGTTTAACAACAAAACTGATATGAAACTACAGGAAATTTCAATATAGCTCCTATACCCTCACCCCCACAGCATCCCCCTTGTCCATGTACCACCAGAGTGCACATTGTCACAGTTGACGAACTCACACTGACATGTCCATGTCACACACCGTCCTTGGATTAGGGTTCAGTTTCGGCATTGAACATTCTCTGGGGATTTAACCTGTAGACTCACACAGCCACTGCCATGGTGCCATCCACAGGGTCCTGCCCACTCATCCCCTGAACTGCTGGCAACTGCTGACCTGCTGCTGGCTCATTTGTGCTCTTTCCAGACCATCATGTTGTTGGCATCACCCAGGAGCTCAACTTTTCAGACTAGCTCTTTTTGCTTAGCAGTTGGCATCTGACTCCTTTCATCTTTTCCTGTGGCTTGACAGCTAACATAGACTCACTTTAGCACTCACTTAAAACCAGCAACGTCAACCTCCTGGCCTGCTGTCCTTCAGTTTCCCAAGAAAGCTCTAAGCAAAGACTGTGCTGGTAGGAGAGTTCATATGCCTGCCAGCTCCATTCAAAACAGTGCAGTAGGAAACCAGGGCTCTCTCACCCTGTCTGCAGAGAAGCCAGGAAATGTTCCAGGAAAGGGCAGGAGCGGGGACAGGCCAGACACCAGCCCAGCTCTGGGCTTCTTTCCACTGATGGCTGTGGCTCACGGGTCCCACAGGGAGCTCAGGATGGCTCACAAGGCGGAGCTCAGAGAGTTAGAGAACAGCTACAGAGAAGCCCTGAAGACGGAGAAGTCAGCAGCACAAGGAAAACTAGGTACTGTGGGGACAGGGAGGGCTGGGGAAGGTGACAGCTCCACGGGGCCCAGGAGCCCCATGGCTGTGGAGGGGGCCAGATGGTTTTCTCCCAGAGCTGGGGCTGGGGGCAGTGATGGAGGATGAGGCCAGCAGAGGAAGGACCCATCCTCCAGGGTCCGTTGTCTTTCCGGGAGGCCGCGCGAGCCCCTCGAGCTTGGTCTCCTCCTCTCCGTCTGTGAGTCAAGGACAGAAGTGTTTGCCCTCATCCATAAAAAGACTTCCAGAGTATTTTTTTTTTTTGGTACCGGGGATCGAACTCATGACCTTACGCTTGCCAGGCAGGCGCTTAAGCCACTGAGCTAAATCCCTGGCCCTCCAGAGTATATTTTAAAGTTCAAAAATACAATATTACAACTCTTAATTATACTTTGCTAATTTTCCATTTTCTAAAGAACATGTGTTGCTTTCACAATGTAAACCAGGAAACGGTGCTGAAAACAGAACCCGAGTTGGTTCTGCTAGACGAGGTTTACCCCAGGCAACATGGAGGTTTGGGGTGGGGCCCGGGCATTTGGGTATTTGGGGATTGTTTGTGTTAGTTTTTTGCTTTTGGGGGTTTGGTTGTGTTTTTAACACAGCGTCTTGCCATGTAGCTCAGGTTGGCCTCAAACTTGTGCTTCCGCCTCAGCCTTCCCAAGTACTGGGGTTACAGGCATGTGCCACCACGTCTGACAGCATGAGCCTACTAAGTTTCCAGGGTGGCTTCTGCAGCACACGGAGGTAGTGATGGCGAACCTTTCAGAGCTGCCACTGATACAAGCAGCCGGCTGTGGCTGGTTCCCCACACTGGCCTGGGGGAAAGTTGGAGTGGGAAGCGCGCAGACAGCTCACATTAAACTGGAAAATACGTGTCCGATGAATGATGATGACCCTGCTATCACTTGCCTTTTCCCAGAGGAGATGCAGAAGGAATATAAGTATTTGAAGAACATGTTTCACATGTACCAGGTGAGTCTGAGCTGTGCGGTGGATTAGAAGAGTGAGAGAAGCAGGCTCACTCCTGGCTGGGAATAGGGACGAGCAGTGATGTCTCGGTCCCTGCGTCTCTGGAGCCACTGGCCATGAGGCACAAACACCCAGGGAGAAGCATGACCTAAAAAGCCAACTGAAAAATATGTCTGTGGTCATGAAGTAATAGCTTTGGTTTCATAGACAGAAAGAAGCAACAGCAACAAGGACAAGAAAAGAATTCTCTGCCCAAAGACAACTTCGGATGTTTGCCCTTTGTGAAAATAAGCTGAGATCTTGTGCTGTCAGCTCTGTGCTACGGTACTATTGTTGTTTTGCAGGAGAGGGGATTCAACCCAGGGTGTTTGCAGTGAGCTATAGCCCTAGCTTTTTTTTTTCTTAAGACAAGATTCTCACTAAATTGCTAAATTGTCTAGGTTGGGCTCACATTTGTGATCCTCCTGCCCCAGCCTCCCAGTTTGCTAGGATTACAAGTGTGTGCCACCACCTGCTAAATCTGTGCGTGTTTCTGTCTGCTCTCTTAATGGGGCATAACAGAAGCTTTTCCTCCTCTGTAATGACTTGGTCTTACCCTAGTGACAGTGCCATTGACGTGTCACTATTTCCCTGCTATTGGGAATACTTCTGAGTAGTACATAGTTGCTTGCCAAAACAAAAACACCACTTTAAACATCTTTTATTAGAGCAGTAAAGGTTGGGTTGAAAGAACGGACACATCAAGGTTCAGTGGATTTGGCCAGATTGCCATCCACAAGCCTGTGTCTGAGTAACCGCACACTGTGGCCGCCTCAGAACACAGCCTGTTCCTCTAGTCCACTGATTTCATGAAGGTCAGGGTTGGGGTGCAATGTCTCTTTGGGGCATCAAGAGTGGGCAATGGGCAGTGGGCAGGGAGTGATACAGGGAAAAAACTCCCAATCTGCTAGATGAACACTGAGTTCATGTTCTCTAAAATCAAGCAATAAATTATAGGAACAACAGAGATTAATGGTAGAGTTTTCTGGTGCAATAGAGAAGCAAAAAGTAACAAAAGAAAAGAACAAGTTTATTGAGGACGTGGAAAAGAGCACACAACCCATGGCAGTTGGGCTGTCTCCTTTGACCGGATCCGGAGAGGCAGAGGGGGCTATGACCCCTGATTGGAAGTGGAGCATGGGTCGGGCATTGATGATGTGTGAGGAACTGATTGAAATTTTCTTCACATGAAAACAGGAAAGGGCATTACAATTAGGGCTGAAGAAGAAGGAGAAAGTGGTAAGAGCTTCCGCTTTGGCCTTCTGCTATGTTAGACTGCGGCCATAATTGTACAGTAGTTTATACTAGGGCAAGAACCTTTCAGTTAAAAGTAGGAAGAATTTTTTGAAAGGAAGAAAAGCTTCTAAGAGAGACAGAAAAAGGCCCAGAAAGTGGGTTGCCTGACAACCCCACTGCTCAAGGGAATTTTATTGAGCAAAGCCACAAGATGAGGCAGGTTCAAGGTGGGGCAGAACTGCAGTCAATTAATAAGGTTACATGTGTAGTTGCTTAGATAATATTGATCCAATGAAAAGCCACAAAGTGTGTGTGAGGTGGGACAAGATTATAGTGAACCAAGATTAAAACAAGTGTATTCACTGGGGTAATGCTGATTAAATGGGAATCCAGTTGGGAAGCAAGTCAGTAGCAAGCTCAGATAGGCTGGACAAGGACTTTCCTGGAAGGGTGGGGTAAGGAGATTTAGTTTCCCACATGAAGGCAATAGATGTTGGTTTAGAATATCGTCACTGCTGTTATTCCTAGGGGAAATATGTGGGTGTAGTCATACCCTTTGTTGAAGCCTTGCCTCAGCAAATGCACCTCCAGCCACAGCTGTCTTCTGCACTGACCTTTCCAAGGCCCATCCTTGTCTGACTGCCCACAATATTTCTCCATAACTTAGCTATCAATAATAGAACTGAGGCCCCAAGCTCTGTCCTGTCTCACTGTTGAGCACAGTGACCCCGCAGTCCTGGTCACCAGGGGCTTCTCTGTCAAGGGCACCCCACGCTTGCCTAGGAATTCTGCACCACATGCAGACTCAGTTTGGAGCTTACACCTGAAAAAAGTTGTTGAAGAACATCAAGCACAGGGCCAAGTCTACACTCAGCAAGTCGCTGGGTTCCTGGGCCCCAGGCAGCTCCAAGGAGCTATGCGCTTCCAGCTCCTGGGAATCCCACTGCACAGGGTCCTGCCTGGCCCCTCCTGCAGCACCCAGGCCTGGGCCTTCCCCTCTCAGGCTCAGGACACCTGAGCCACCAGTGGGAGTGCCACTGGCTTCCTGTTACCTAATCTCAACCACAGAAAATAATCACAGCCTGTAATCCCAGTATTTTGGGAGGCTGAGGCACAAGGATTGCAAATCTGAGTTCAGCCTGGGCAACTGAACGAGCCCCTGTCTCAAATTTTATTTATTTATTTTGTATGTGGAATTGAACCCAAGACCTCACAGTTGCTAGGCAGGTACTGTGCCACTGAGCTATATCCCAGGTCCCTATTATTTATCTATTTAGCACCAGAAATTGAATTCAGAATCTTGTGCTTGCCAGGCAGCCTGTCTCAAATTACAAAAAAAAAAAAGAGCTGGGGATGTAGCCCAGTGCAAAGGAAATGGCTTCAATATGAGTATGAAGAAAAAGATAGAGAGAGAAGGAAGGAGAGAGAGAGAGGCTGAGAAAAACTAGCCCCATACAAAGCAGCTCATTGTTTGAGTGTGGACAGTGCACTCTGAGCGTTTTCCCCCTTTCCTGAGGAGGACCCTGGTGCAGCTGCACGCGGTGCTCCAGCCACGCAACGCCACGCACAGCTGGCTGCCAGCCCCGGCTGGGAATTTCTCCCCAGGAGTTACGTGGAGGCCCTCACCAGGGTTGATGCTGCGCAGGAGGGGAGCTGACAGCCCTGGGCCTCCTTTAAGGCCCTCTTCCCTCGTGTCCCCCTGCAGGACACCGTTCACGATGGAATGGAAGATACGTGGTCTAAGCGGAAGGCCGAGTGGGAGGAGGGTGAGAAGACGGAGCGGGAGAAGATCCTGCTTCAACAAAGTGAGTGTCATGGGGACTCTGGCTTTTGATGACAGGGGCTCCAGGTGATTGCATGGAAGCTTGATCTTGGTGTTACCAGGGTAGAGACCCAGGTGCTGGGATGCAAGGTGCCTAGAGTTAACCCAAAACAAGTGACAGCTGGGTTTCTGTTTGAAACCCAGACACCTGCAACAAGGGATCTCAGCTTGTACCTTCCAAAACTCCCCACTTTCAATTTTGCCTACAAGGTTGGAAAAAGGGTTATTGAATTAGAATTTAGAATATTTACTGGTGGGGGGGCATCGCACACCCTTTATACTTGGAGCCTCTATACCCCTGCAGCCCCCAAAGGAAGCCATGTTGATGCATAGTTTAATATTTCCTTGCATAACTCAGAGCTTAGATTACCCAAGGGCCACACAGGTCATCTCCAACCCTACTGAGCTCCTGCATGTGTAAAGGAAGGGGATCGTGGGGGTTGCCCCAGGCCTAGGATGCCACTGAGGTGGGAATGACCCTCTGCAAGCCCATTCCACAGTCCATGCCCAGTCTGTCCCTCTTTCTTTCAGTTGATTAAAGCCAAGTCATTCACTTGACAGCAGGGACATCTGGGAAAGTCAGCCAATGTTCCGTTGAGGACTCAGCCCTAGGAGTCCAGGCCAGGGGTGGAAGGCGCAGCTACTCAAACTCAAAGCCACACCTAGAGTCTTGGTGTCCCAGACGCCAGCTCACCTCCTGACTTCTGACTACACATACATGGTGCCTCCTGTTGCCAAAGTTTAAGTCAGGATGCAACCCCTGGTGTTGAAAGGTGGAACTTAGCTGCTCAACATGGAGGGGTCCCATGGCCACCCCCTCTGTCTGTGTGCTCAAGTGCACTTGCTGGGGGTCAGCTAACTCCACCCCAGACCCAGCGGCAGAATGCGTTTTAGTGCTGGAATAATCAGGTCACAGAGAGCATCATTTTAAGAAATGTCCAAGAAAGCACAGTCTTTACTTTAGGAGAGGGAACAGATAGAATAACAAGCAACAGATCCAAGAGACACACCAAGTAATGGGCGATGTTGGCAGTGAGCCCCATCTGGTGAGGCTGAGGAGCACGGCCGCCATGCCTGCCCCACAGAGCTTCTCGGGTAATTGTCCTCACCAGGCCGCCAGGAGTGATTCTTCCCTTGGACAGCTGGGTTTCTCTCTGCTCAGGGTTCCCACATTTACACACAAACATGCTTTTTTTCTTATCTCCACAGAAAACAAGATGACCAAAAAGTTTGAGTTATAGTCAGAAGAGGAAAAGAGAAGAATGACCGAATCCTACAGTGCTACCTTTGAGAACTTTGTGCGCAAGAAGGAGGTAACCATGCAGGAACCCCAGCTGTGCCCAGAGTGAGGGGTTCTTCTGGCCTTGGTGGGCATTGCTTACTTCTCCAGTTTTCCTGCAGTATATACAGGTAGAGTGACCATCTTGCTAGCCTTGAGCTAGAGCAGTGTGGGTAGGATGAAGCTGTGATGAACAGGAGATAACAGGACCTGCAATTCCCTGCTTTCCCAGCATCCGTCTCTGAATGTCAGTCTCATCCCTAGCTGCAGATGAAGGCGTTGCTGCAAACTAAACCAGTCACATTTGACCACACATTTGATCTTAGTCCTTAAGGAATGTGAGTAGCTAACTAGAATGTGGGTGGTGACGGTTAACACATCTTCCTGCAAACCCCAAAGCTTAACTTTGAGATCAGGTTATAAAGAAAGCAGATCACAGACCAGATTTCACCAAACATATGGACATTTACAAAGCAGAGGTGCATTAGCAAGCAGGCTGCAGACATTTTATTCTGCTAGATCCCTGAGCTTTCAGGTGCACCAGAGATTGGCTGATGGTGGATGGAATGGTGCCCCAGAGTCAGGACTCTGCCCCATTGTAGCTGGCATCAGCAACCGGCCCATCTGAGGTCAGGTCTGCCACAGCTCTGGCATAAGCAGTGGAATCTACTGGATTCCGGTGCTCTTCATGCAATATGGAGAATGATTTTACAGTGTTTTCTCTAGTCTGAATATTTCATCAGTGTGCCCATCTTTAATCATCATGCTAATCTAATTTCACCAATAAAAGCCACTAATTTCACTGATAAAAGTCTATTTCTGTCACCCACTCTTTTTACTGTGCACAATAATAATGCAGAGCTCAGCATGCTTTGCAGTGGGGTCCAGAGGGTTCAGCAGTGTGGTGAGAAGCAGCAGCTCTTTCAGGAAAGGAGTCGGGATTGGCACAGGCCCCTTCCTCCTGTCCTCCTGTTCTCAGTGCTGCTGACCATCCATGGGGTCCCCCCCTCACTAAGGTGTAATCTATTCTTAGCGAGATCCGCAGACTTGAGTGTAGTGTTCGAGCAGCTTGACATCTGTGTAAACCTGCATGGTCAGTCTGAGAGACACCGCTGCCTTTCCATCTAAGCTACCCTCAGATGGGTCCCGCCCCAACCACCCTCAGATGGGTCCCGCCACCATAGATTGGCTTTGCCAGTCTTCAGACTTCACATAAATAGGATTGTACTGTTACACTCTTTTGTATATAGTTTTTCCCCTTGTCTTAGTTACTTTTTACTCACCGCTGAGCCAAAATACCTGATGCCCAAAGTTGAGAAAGGAAAGGTTTATTTCTTACAGTTTTTGGAGGTTTCAGTCCATACTCAGTTGGCGCCAAGGCAGGGTGGCATGGCAGGCTGCAGTTCATGGCGGCTGCAAACAGCAAGCGGGAACCAGCAAGAGAGAGACACACCTTCTTCCTGCCATTACATCACATCCTGGCTCCACCCCTAGGAGGGTGCAGCACTGACACTGCCAATCCAAGCGCTAGACAATGAACCAATCACAAATGCACACACAATGCAAATACATGAGGCCTGGGGGCCACTGACATAAACCATGACACCCCGCAACAAAATGTCTATAAAATTTATCCACTTATTTTTCATATCTGTAATCTCTTCCTTTATTATTTATTTCTCGGTAGTATTTCTTTGTAGAAATGTATTTACCATTTTTCTGGTTTTGGAGATTTTGGTTGTTTCCATTTATTGGCTTTTACAAATAAAGCTTCTATAAATACTGTTCAAGCACTTTTGTAAAAGGCATGTGATTCCTCTTGAGTTTATACCTAGGAGTACTATTACTAGAATCTAGAGGAACTGGAGGTTTCACTTTATAAGAAATTGATGACTATTTTCCAAAGTAGTTGCATAATTTTACTCTTGCACTGTAAATATGTAAGGTCAGGTTGTCCCACATCCTCCAAAGCAGTTACTATTGCCAGTCTTTTGATTTTGGCCATTCTAGTGGATATGAAGTATATTTTGTATAGTTTTAGTTTTCATTATGACTAATTACATTGGACAGTGTTTCATATGCCCAATGAACTGCTCATGTATCTTTTTGTGAAGTGTCTGTTCATGTCTTTCATCATTAGAGAAACATGAGAGATGCCCTGTAAGGGTATTTTTCTACACGGTGGGGACAGATTCTCGGTCAGATGCACATGCCGCATGGACTGGCTTCCAGCCTTTTCTTTTTGTTAACGGTATCTTTCAATGTACAGAAGTTTTGATGAAAGACACCTTTTCCCTTTATGTTAAAGCTTTTGTATTTTCTTTGCCTATTTCAAGGCCATGAAAGTATTCTATTTTTTAAAACCTTTATAATTTTACTTTTTATAGTTCTGTAACCCATTTGAATCATTTTTTATGTGTAGAGAGACAAAGCTCATGAATCATCTTTTTCTCCTATAAATGCCCAGTGTTCTGGTATCTTTTTTGTTTGTTTGTTTGCTTGCTTGCTTGCTTTTGTCTTTTGAGACAAGGTTTTGCTATGTAGTCCAGGCTGGCCTTGAGCTCACTTTTTAGCCCAGGCTGGCCTCAAAGTTGCAGTAATCCTCCTGCCTCAGACTCCTGAATACTGCGATTACAGGTGTGCACCACTATAGTCGGCCTGGTACCATTTTTTGAAAATTCTTTCCTGTCTCTCACTGAGTTGCCTAGGCATCTTTAGAAGTGGGAATAAGACTCCATTCTGTTCAACTGACTATTTGTTTATACTTTGCCCAACAGCACATTGCCTTAATTAACTAATGTAACTTGAAACCAAGTAGTGAGATCATCTAACTTTGCTACTGTTCTTCAAGATTATTTTGCCATTTCTATATCCTTTGACTTTTCATATAAATTTTAGAACTAGCTTGTCAATTTTGAAGTACTTTGTCAAGAAAGTTCTGGTAGTTCCAGGCATGGTGGCTCACACCAGTAATCCTAGCACTTGGGAGGCTGAGGCAGGAAGATCACCATGAGTTTAAGGCTATCCTGGACTACATAATGAGTTTCAAGGCCAGCCTAAATTACAGAAGAATGAGACCATGTCTCAAAAAACAAAAACAACAACAAAAAAGGTACTGGCATTTTGACAAGGTTTACACTAAAAATAAAGATCAGTCTGTGCAGAACTGAATTCTTCACAGTATTGAATCTATACAATGGTTTAAGAAAAGCTTTTGATGAAAATATAATTTCATTTAACATTTGTCAGTGTGATAAGTTTGAACATGGAATTTTCATTATTTAACTTCAAAACATTGTATCATTTGTTGATAATATGTGTGTTATAATATCAATGACTAAACTTTTGTGAATGTATTCATGAATCCTCTACCAGTTTTTTAAATTCTCTAAAAGAAAATTCAGAACCACGGTGCTGATCTTATCAAATAAAAAATGTTTTTAGGAGCTCTTGAAACAGCATGAAAGGGACACCGTGCAATTACAAGAGCTGAGGAAGACCAAAGAGGTAAGCTCTTCGTCCTTCCCTGTGACGGAGTATTTTACAAACATATCAGGAAGAGGATATCCTCTCAGGAAAGTGGGATCTGTTGGGCCGGGGATTTAGCTCAGTGGCTTAAGCGCCTGCCTGGCAAGCGAAAGGTCGTGAGTTTGATCCCCGGTACCAAAAAAAAAAAAAGAAAGTGGGATCTGTGATGATTGTCCCAAAACCCATTTAAAAATGGAAGACCTGAGGTTAAACTTCGTAGATCCAATAAGTTGAAGAGTGTTGGAACAACGGAATGCTTGTATTGTCTGACTGAGTTTGCAGCTAGTCTGAGCATCTGTTGGGAGGATAACAGTACGCAGCATAGCAAATATGGGGGATTGTGCGGCGTTGGTGGTATAGTGGTGAGCGTAGCAAATATGGGGGATTTCCTCCTGTCTTGTTTTTGAAATCCAGTATATTCTCATTGTTTTGTTTTGTTTTATTCAATGTTCTGATTGGTTTTTTTTTTTAATTTGATTTCACTATGTCTGATGGAATAGACAACTATTGTGAAGATAACAAGATATACTATGGTGGCCATTGTTGATTTTCTGTTACCCTGCTTTGAAGTTCTCTACCACGTTCACTGCTTTGTTTTGATTGGCCTTATTCTGTTTTGTTGGGTTTTATTCTCTTTAAAAGAAAAAAAAGGAAAATGACTTTGGAACTGTGTGTAAAGCAGAACCAACAGCGCCTTTCTGAGAGCCAGCTCTGCCCTCTGCATGCCCAGCCTCCTGCGTCCTCGCGGGTGCTGGGTGACCGCTATGCAGCCACACTTAAGCTGCAGCAGCAGCTGTGCTACAAATGCCTCTTCCCTCCAGCTCTGCTGCACAGAGCTCCTGTCTGTCTCCGTCTCTGGGTGAGCTGCACACGTGACAGCTTCTCCACGGGGCTGGGAACTGTCAGCTCCCCAGGGTGACCGTCCAGACCTGGTTATCACTGATTCCTTTCTTTTTCTTTTTTCATTTCAAATTGAAAAAAAGTAAAAATAACAAGAAAACAAAGTTTCAAAACTGTCTAAAAGGAGAGTAACAATAATTAATACACTGCATATTGTTATATTCATAGTAATTTTTCTGAGTATAAGATATAGGCGTGAAATATTGTCCATAAAAAGTATTAGTGCTAAATTTCCTTTTCAGTGAACTAAGAGAAACTAGCTGTGTAACTATCTTAACTATCTTGTGTGTATATATATTTTTGTCTTTTCCCTTCCTTCCTTTCCCTTCTCCCATCACAGTTTCTCTTTCCTTTTGAACAGTTTCTTCCCATTTTGCAATATCTGTTGTACTTTTGAATCTCATTTCTCATTCAGGAGACAATGTGATGTTTACACTTGGAGGTCTGATTTATTTCACTTATGAGTATGGATGGTCTCGAGTTGTACCCCTTTACCTATAAAAGTCTCAAGTTTATCTTTCTTTATGGCTGAGCAATATTCCACTATATTTTTAAAAACTGCATATTTTTTATTCATTCCTTGGGTGATGGGCATTTGGGTTGTTTCCAAAGTATTACAAACTGTACTGCTATAAACATGGGTGGCTTCTTTCTTTTACTCTCTCACATCCAACCCACTTCTCCAGCCCTACTGCTCTTAACCTGGGCAATCACTTCTCCCCTGAGCCACCGCAGCGCTCTCCTCCTTCTGGTCTGGCTTTATTCCCTGCCCCAGGGCCCATACAGCAATGAGACAGGTACACACAGGGAGACCAACCCAGCCCACCCCAGCCTGGGACGGCCTCTTGCTGGCCTCAGGTTTCACGGCCTCGCAGGGACGCGCCAGCCCCTCCAGGCCTCCTCAGCTCGGCCCACTGTCCTGCCGTCCTGCAGGATTCTTGGATGTTTCTTCCTCCTGTGAAGTCTTTTGCACAGACCACTCTCCTTCTCTTCTTAATTTCTTTGTCTCTTTGTTTCTTTCTTTCATCTTTCTTTCCTTCTTTCTTTCTTTCATCTTTCTTTTCCTCCTTCCCCTCCTCCCTCCTTCCTTCTTTCTTTTGCTTTTGCTGAAGATTAAACCCAGAGCCTCTTACATGCTAGGCAAACACTGTACCACTGAGCCAGGTCCCCACACCTTTTGATTTTGAGACAGGGTTGAGTCCCCCCAGGTGGGACTCAAGCTTGCAATCCCCCTGCATGAGCCTCCTGAGCAGCAAGAGGAGTAGCCCCCTGTGCCTGTCTTTAGTTGTGTTTTGTTTAATTGATAGATTATTTCAGAGCAGTTTTAAGTTTACACAAAAATGAAGGCAGAGAGTATAGGCAGTTTCCATATCACCCCCACCCTTTCACCTGTCCCCTTAGTTTCCCATGTTATAACATTTTGCATTAGGGTTATATTATATAGCCCTACAGGGTGATGTGTTAGTGCAGTTGGCAGCATATGCTGGTGCATTAGTCTTAAGTACAGTCCATGTTTTCCATTCATTTCCATTGTTGTGCACTGTGACCCTGAGATTTGGGAATGAATGGCTGTTGCAGTGTCCACTGGCACTCAGGCAAGAGGTGGCTCTGCAGTGGTGGCAGCGAGCTGAAGTGGGGAGGAAGGGCAGCCAGGCCAGAGAGGGCGCAGTGGCCAGGGTCTGGGAGAGCACAGGAGAAGGCGGAGTTACACTGCTGCCTGGCATTCTCATCCAGGTGTCCTGGAGAAGAGCATAAGCAGGCAGATGTCTGCATAATGTCCTGAAAATGTCTTTTGTGCAGATCATAGAGGAAGAGTTGCATGCACAAGCCCTTATTCTAGAGTCACTCAACACAAGCCTCTACCAAACGCAGCTGGAACTCCAGAAAGAGGTGCGTCCTGAGGGGTGAGGGCTCCGGGAGGGACGTGAGCATCTTGCTGTCTTGTAACTGCCCTGGGTGTCTTGGGGAAGGCAGCCACCCAACTGTGTCTTTCAGAAAACTGCAGCGGGAAACCTAGAAAAAGTACTGCAGAACAAGCTCGCAGAAGCTGCGGAAAAGTACAAGCACATCATCCAGAATCTCACAGCGGAAAACAGTCATCTGAGGTGTGGTGCTGCTACCAAACGGCTGCGCCACCTCCAGGAGTGGGAGGGCGTTGGAGTGGGGAGTGGGTTCAGAACACAAAGCAGGTGCTCTTGGCTGTGCAGAGGGGACATTCAGTCACTCTGAGCTGGACACAGGTTTCCAGCAAGGTCACACCATTCACTTTGGGTGGCTCACTAGAGGAGATGTTAGGCTTTCCCCCCTTACTTGCATGTCTGGGTTTTTTTTTTCCCCCTTTGGTTTTTTGTTTTTTCCAAAATAACACAGGAGGCCAGGAATAGGAGCACATACCTGTAATCTCAGCATTCAGGATGCTGATAGGAGGACTGCCACAAGTTCAAGGCCAGCCTGGGCTACATAGTGAGTTCAAGGCCAGCCTGAACTGCATAGTGAAACCCTGATTCAAAGAAACCCAAAAGAACAAAATGACACAGAAAGTTCATCTGCAATTTCTGAGATTATTTAATTCAGTGTCTGAGTGTTGTTTTTTAGGTCTATCTTTCCTGAGGGTTTCCATGTTAGTGATTTACCTTACATGCAACTGCTTCTGAGGCCTATGAAAAATAACTTCAGATGTACTATTACCTAAAGATACATCTGAAATCATTCCAAGAAATTTTGGGCAATACTTTACTAAAGGAAACTTCAATTTTGTTCTGAAATTGTCATTGTAGAGAGGTCTTTAACCTCGTTGATTATATTGGCCACTAGGTATCTTTTTTTTGGGGGGGGGTGTCACGCTTGCCAGACAAGCACTTAAGCTGCTGAGCTAAATCCTCAGCCCACTATTTTGTTTTTGAAGCTACTGTGAATATAATTGTTTACTTGATTTTTTTTTCTTGGCTACTCCAGCATTGATGCATAGAAGTTTTGCACAGCAAATGTATTGTAGCCAATGAGGTTTGTCCAGGGTGTGGTTATTGCTAATTGAAAACATTGGTGTATAGAAAAGTTACTGATTTTTTGATGTTGCTTTTACATCCTGCTACTGTAATGAACTTATTACGTGTAAAAGTCTTTTGGTGGAGTCTTCTAAGCACGGGATCACATTGTCTGCAGACAAGGAAAATTTGGCCACTTTCTTTCTTATTTGCATCCATTTATTTATTTCTCTTGTCTAATTGCTTTAGCTAAAATTTTAAGTGCTATATTGCCTAGGAGTGGTGAGAGTGTACACTGTTGGCCTTTTTCCTGATTTAGAGAAAATACTTTCAGTTTTTCCCCACTCAGAAAGATGCTGGCTGTGGGTTTGGACCTGTACTATACTGACATATGAACTTTTAGCTTCTTCAGGACTTTTATAATAAGGATGGTTGAATTTTATCTAAAAATTTTTTCTGCATCAATTGGGATAATTGTGATCTTTAAATCTTTGATTCTATTTATGTGGTGTATTATATTTGTACATTTGTGTATGTTGAACCATTCTTGCATCCCTGGATTAAAAGTCACTTAATCATGGTACATGATCTTTAGAATGTGTTGTTGAATTTGGTTTGTATTTTATTAAGGCTTTTTTATGTTCATCTGGCTTATGATTTTTTATATTTGGTATTAAGGTTATATTGGCCTTTCAGAATGTGTTTGGATGCATTCCTTACCTTTCTGTTTCATAGAATAGTCTGAGGAGCATCAGCATGGGGTTCTTAAAGGTTTGGTAAGATTTAGAGGTGAACCCTCTGGTCTTGGGCTTTTCTTTATTCAGAGACTTCTTATTACATCAGTTCCACTGGTTGTTATTGATCTGATTAGATTTTTCATATCTTTTCAGTTCAGTTTTGGTAAGTCATATGTGTCTAGAAATTCATTAATTTCTTCTAGATTCTCCAATTTATTAGAATATAGGTTCTCAAAACTGGTGTCTGTCTTAACGTCCCCTTTTTCATCCCTAATTGTATTGATTTGCATATTCTCGCTCTTTTGGTTAGTTTGACTAAGGGATTATCAATCTGGTTTTATCTTTTTGAAAAACCAGTTCTTTGCTTTATTGATTCTGTGTATTGTTCTTATAGTTCCTACCCCATTAATTTCAGTTCTGATATTTATTCTTTTCTTTCCTTGTGTTGATTTTTGTTTTGGTTTGTTCTTGTTTATCTAAGATCTTGAATTGCATCATTAAGTAAAATCCTACTGATTAGACCCTGTCTCTCACCCTGTACAAAAATCAATTAAAAATGTATCAAAGACCTAGGCATAAGACCTGAAACTGTGAAACTGCTAAAATAAAACATAGGAGAAACACTTGGAGTCGTAGACACAGGCAAAGACTTCCTGAATAAAGGACCACAACACTATAGGAAAGATCAAGAATCAACAAATGGAACCACGTGGAATTAAATACTTTCTGCATAGCAAGGGAACCAACTAACAGTAAAGTGGCAGCCTACACAATAGGAGAAAATCTCTATCAGCTACTCTTCTGACAAATAATTCAGAACAGGAATATATTAAAAATCTCAAAAGCTTAATGCCAAAAAACCAAATATCCCAGTCAGTAAGTGGGCAAATGAGCTGATCAAACGCTTCTTGAAGTACAGATGGCCAAGAAATATATGAAAAAAACTATGTAACATCTTTAGATATTAGAGGATGTAAGTCAGGACTACTTCAGAGTCCATTGTAGCCCCATCAGTGCGGCTGTCAGCAAGAATACAAAAAGGCACCAAATGCTGATGGGAATGTAAACTAGTATATTGCTACTGGAAATCAGAATGGACATTCCTCAAAAAACTAAAAAAAGAGCTCCCATTTGATTCAACTATACCACTGCTTGGTATGTATGAGAAACATTGAAAGTCAGCACACCACAGGGACCCTGGCAGCCCCACGTTTATTGTAGCACAGTTTGCAATAAGTGCCCAAGATACAGAACTGTCCTGGGAGCCCTTGAACAGATGAATAGATAAAGAATATGTGTACATACATAATGGAGTATTATTCAGCCATAAAGAAGAGTGACACTTTGACATCTTAAAGGAAATGAACAGATCCACAGCCTATCATGCAGACTAAGAAAAACCACTCTCAGACAAATATGTCATGCTCCTCCTAACTTGTGTTCTCTAAGAAGGACAACATGAAAGCATAAGGGAGACTATTAACAGACAGGAGGAAGGGAGAAAGGTGAGCAGGGAGAGGAGTGAGGGAGGGTAGTGGGGAACCTCACTGAAACCCAGTAGTTTGTATCGTCAATAGACACTAGTAATAAAAGGGAAAATAACAATAATCATCGTATTAAACATGAAAGAAAAGAATGAAATCCTGTCATTTGCAAAAACACGGATGACATTAAGGATCATCGTGTCAAGCAAAATCAGCCCAGCTCGGAAAGACCCAGAAAGTGTTTTCTGTTATCTCTCTCTAGGGCATCACGAAGGCAGACGGGTGACCAGAGAGAGGGGAAGGAAACAAAGAGAAAGGGGAGCACAGATGAGGTTACAGGGTGGAGATGATCGAAGTAGGTTACATGCACATCCAAATCACCAAAACAAGATCCATTCAGTTAATACTAACGCAAATGCTGACTTTCTAAAAGGGACATTCCTCCGCTGGGCATACTACCATATCTCACCAGATTCAAAACCATGGCGAGTAATGAGTGTAATGCTCCCTCAGGAAGGGAGGGAGGAAGCCACACTCTTCTCCCCACCCAGGTACTGCATTCCCCACCTTACCCTGGGTCTACAGTGATACATCTCTCTTCTCTGTTTGCAGGCAGAAGATAATCGCCAAAAACGAAGAGAGCCATGAAAGACGACCTGAGAGGTCCACCTCTGTCGCTCTTTACGGGTACGACTCAGGCATGTTGGAAGACAGCAGCAACAAAAGAGGACAATGATAAAGAAAACCCACAGCCTTGGGCAGGGAAAGCAGCCCTGCGGGCCAAGCGAAGGCTGGAAGGCTTTCTTGAGAAAAGCTAGTGATGAGTGGAGTTCTTGGGTGGCTCAATTTGTGTCACAGTTGGCTTTCTTCTCAGAGGCTGGGAATGTTAGAGTTCTCTTCCAGTTGCATGGCTTTTGGTGACTCTTTGGGAACTGATGTTTCTGTACATGGAAGCTTTCTGTGGACTGGGTAGTCTTTTCTCTTCCACTTTTGTATATTTGACTAGAAAGAGACTATAGTAATTGAAAGCCTTCTTCCTCTTGAATGCTGACCTTATTTCAAGTTGTAAGTTTGTGTTCCTGAGACATTTAGGTAATCAACAGGTAGCGTATTGATTTTTATTCTCTCACACTGTGCCCATACCCATTCCATCTGTCCCCTCAGCTATGATTCAGGGGGAGGAGTCTGATGATGCTGGCTGTGCTCTGCAGGGCATCCTCAGAACCCCAGGGCCACAGCAGGCAGCAAGATCAAGCACCGCATACGGAAGGAAAACCATTGTATACCTCAGGGTTGAGTGGTCATGCACACGGCCTACAGAGCGAGCAGGGCCCGGGCCCTGTCTGACCAGCACTGCCCAGACCATCAGCTGCTGCTGTTCTGCACTGGAACACTGTTGCCAAGCATGCGGATTTTTCAGGAGAAGATATTCCGGTTTTAATGTAATACCTTTACATCTTTTGAGTGTTCACAACAAATACTAAGAACACAACAGTGGAGGCCGGCTTTGTTTGGCTGAAGTAGAATAGGTCAGGAACCTGAATGTTTTCCACTTGTGAAATGCATTGGAAAGAAAAAAAAAACAGAAAAAAAAAACTCTGAGAAACAGGAAGGTGCAATTTATTCTGTTTTTCTGAAAGCTCTTAGCACCTGCAGATACCAGCAAAAGGCTTGGCCAGAAAGCAGAAAAAGGCAGCAGGCAGAGGGCAGCAGGCTGAGATGGTGGGCTCTATGGAACAGCTTAGTTTTTAAAGTTTTATGCAAAGAATGCCTTGGAGGGGGTTCATTTGACACACAGAGCCCTGGTTCAACCCCCAGCAATAAAAGTAGTGTAGAGGATGGTTCAGAAGGAGAGAGGTGCTGGTGTTTGGCAGGATTGACTGCTGGTGTGTACTTCTTCCCCTTGTTAAAGCACGAGCCTTCCGTTCTCCTCTCCGAAAAGTGCAAACAGCAACTGCTTAGGCTTTGGAGAAGCCTGGTGTTCAGAGCTGGACCATGGCGTCAGTCAGTGGGGAAGAACAGCTTTTTCCTCAGTGAGAAGATTGGCTGGGGCATCTGTTTTCCCATGTTCTTCTGGTCGATCTTTCTGCCCACATTAAAGTTCACTTCCGTCAGGATGGTGAGAATATCATCACCACTGCAAAACAGAGTGTACCATTGCGACCACTGATGGGGGATGAAAACTGTCCCACCGCTGCCTCTGCCATGTGCTTGAGAGTTCTTCCCCCAAAGCACCAGGCACACGAAGCCGCTGTGGCCCAACCAAGGCCTCCTTGCCTTTGGTCTGCTCAGGACCTCGCACGACCATCAGAAACCCCGTGCCAGCGTTAGATCTGATTCCTTCCCTCCCAGCCCATATATAGTGTCTCACTCTGTCCCATCACTGTATCCCTGACCCCCTCAAGTACCTCCTGCCCCCAGTACCCTCTGCGTGACATCCACACTGCTCTGTGCACGCGTCTGCAGTGCAGTCAAACTCCGGGCAAGTGAAGGCCACGCGTCACCTCCACCCCTCAGTCTGACCAGCTTTGTTGTGCAATCTCATCACATACAGCTAACCCCAGAGGCATGCAGGACCCACACCTGAGTTGCAAAATGAAAATGCCACACTCCTGTTATGGTTCTCTCTTTACAAGCCATGGGAAAGTGTTTTCACACACTCAAAAAAAAAACCATAATGAGAAGTCGGCAAGAAGGAAGCCCCTGGGAGGAGTCCTTGCCATCATCTGTTGGCCGTGTGTGCCAGTGGCTGAACTGTGATTTAAACCCTAGTTTAACTAACAGAAGCCTGTGGTTGGCAAATAAAGGAGGGACGCTTTCCCATGCTCTGTGCCTTCAGAGCAGGTCCACTAGGGGAAGTGTGAGGGGTTCTTGCTCTTTGCTACCTCGCCTCACAATGCACCCAGAAGGTTTGAAGCTGGAAAGCCATTGCAGGACGACAGATAGGGTGCAGCAGTGAAGTACTAACTCAGGTTCCTGCCTTCCTGGAGAGTCAGCCTCTGCCTGGAGGCCGTGAGCTGGACACCACCCCCCACACACCCTGCCTGTCCCCCCACTCACCCTGACCCAGGAAGTGCAGCTGTGCAAGCAGCAGCCACACCCCTTGGCTGGGACAAGCAGCAGCCACACCCCTTGGGCCACCTCTGACCAGGAAAATGGCCACAGCCTTTTCCGGCAGGCTCTGAACACAGGTGCCTGCAGAGGTGATGGGGACGGGGGCGGGCTGACCGGAACTGAGATGTGCAAGGCCAAACTCACCGAGGACATCTTCTTCTCAGGCTCTCACACAGTGTCTGGATATACCAGGTTCCCTTCGTGGGGTCTCGGTAGGAGACATAGCTGTCCACAGTGGCCATCCCCAGCAGGAAGTCACCCTCATCTGGGATGGTCATCCATCGATATGAAAAGTTGTCCTCTAGGGAGGCCTTGTTCTTATCTGAGTCGGTCTCCACAGGTATAGCTTTCTGGTAGTTCTCCCCTTGACAGGCCTGAATAAAGAACACTTTGGGTTTTCCAGCAAGGGAAGGGCACTTGGAGCCAGTGAAATACGACGTCAGCTCAGAGATGGGCACCTCCTGCCCATTGATGCCATAGATGATACCCCTGTTCCCATGGGAGAGGACGCAGCAGACGAAGCAGTCCCTGTCGCTGTGGTCCACGCCTTGGTAGTACTGCAGCCTGTCGCGGATGGCCTGCGCTGTCAGATTTCTGCAAGGCACTGTCTCGAAGTGAAGCTCAGTGAAGGTGCTGTCCAAGGTCTCTGGAAAGGGAAGGAAGGAAGGAAAATAGCATTCCCGCACCACAGCAGAGAGCTGGGAAACCGGGCTGACGTCGGTAAGGAAGAATGCGAGTCAGAGCTTGAAGACGTCTGTACCAGTCGCTGGATTCTATGCGTTCTGTGTTTACTGTCACCAGCCGGAAACGTCCTCGAGCCCTGACTCAGACGGGAAAGGATGGCGTGTTACTGTGGACCTGCTGCCTTGTTGGAACCACCTTCCGAAAGGCATAGCTGCTATTTAGGGTTACTGCCCAGCCAATTGTATTTCTTACACAATCAGATTGTATGATTGTATTTCTTACACAATCAGAAAAACAAAAACAATTTTTGAATATGATATGTTTATGCCGAAACCCCTCAAATTATATTTATTAAAATAAAAGATACCAATAAAAGTAAAACTAAAAGACCTACTAGAAAAGTTATTCCCTCTCTATACCTGTATTACTCAGCTGTGTCCTATAAAAGCAACAACTTTCTGCTTAACAGCTTTTTTTCTTGGCCTTCATTTTGTAGCAAAATTAGGTACATTGTTATTTATTCATTTACAAATTTGAGGCTTT
>PVJX010028084.1:0-24228 GCA_004027295.1 Dolichotis patagonum
AAAAAAAAAGAAAGGTTAGAGATCACCTGTTGGTCATATTGCTAATTTTGCATGGAATATTTCCATGCCTCTCATTCTGTTTGCCCATGATGTGTGCCTTAGCCAGGGTCCTACTGCATCAGGGGTGTTCCTGCGGTCTCCAGACACTGAGTCCCACCGGTGGAAGGAGGGGGTTCAGATCTCAGACTTCTGTTGCCAACTGCACTGTGTTGGGTCAATGAAGGAAGAGAGGAGTTGAACTCACACTCCTCTCACTAGCCTTGCCATCCAGGAGCAGTCACTCTCCTTTCATTTAAGGAGTGTTGAATTTTGGGTCCTTTTACCAAATTTTCAAATCATGAAGGTATTCTGTTTCTCTTAAATATTTATAGTTTTAAATTTATTTTTTATAGTTTTTAAAAAAACATTTTAATTTATGTAAACCATAAAGGATTTTGAATGAAAAATGTATTAAACTTATTTTCATACGTTGTCTCCAAACCATTAGTTGAATGGTCCAGTGTTTTATCAATAATTTGAAATGTTTCCCTTTAGTTGATATATTGTAAACACCACATATACAAGTGTCTATTTATGGCTGCTACTCTTTGATTCTTTATGACCCTGTGTAAAGGCTCCACCTTTTTAAGTTCTAGAGTTCTATGACTATATTAATTCTGAGAAGACTACATCTCTTTCACTGCTTTCTTTTACTCTACTTTCAGAATTACCAAGGCCATGTTTGAGTACTGATTTGCATCTGAACTTTGTATAAATTTCAGTAGAAATGGTTGCTGAGATTTTCTTGAGGATTGTATTGGAATTATAGTTTGATTTGGAAAGAAATCATACTTTAACAGTGTTCAGCAGTCTAACCTAGGAATACGGTAATAGGCTTTATTTTTCAAGTTAGCATTGCTGCCTTTGAAGATAGATAGTTTTACCATTTTTAAAAGAGTAGATAAGGCGCATTTCCATTATGTTTATTACTAGGCATTTTTAATAGATTATATGTGCGATTACAAATGACAGCATAATCATTACTATTGTGAATATGACTGGGTATGAAATCATAAAACCTTTGGAAATGAACTGGGCCGAATATGACTATTACATAGCTATGAGTTTGTGTTATTATTGTGGGTTTTTTTTGAAATTTGAAAGGTAAGCAGGTAGGAAATTTATAATCACCAGTACTCTGGCAACAAAAATATATCTATACTTACTATTCCCCAGATAGAAGGATGTGCAGCTTTGTGCAAATAAAGGCAGAACCATGAATCTGAGTCTACATATGCAAAGCAGTGAGTGATTTTAATTCACTACATTGCTAATTTATGCACACAACGATCCATGGTCTAATGACCAAGATTAGTTTATACTCATCTCTTGATTACTTTATGTTTTTAAAAAGGTGTGGATGGGAGATAACACAAGAATTTTTTAATTAAGATTTTCAGATAAATATTTAGAATGATCATTAAATAGTCTTCCAAAGAGTTTAAGGTAGTAGCAATCTGACATACTTTATCTTTGGTCTAAAGGGGTTAAATAAGTAAAGAATGTGGTTTGCCTTAATGGTACAATACAGTAAAGCCTGAAAATCTTGAAGCTAACTATCAACAGGACTACACGGACATTTAAAGTATGCAGTGGATGTTAAATGCATCTATTTTTACTTCTGCAATAGCTTTGGATGGAAACTTCTTTTTCATGTGTGAAAAAGTGGAAGTGATCGAAATGCTCTTTCAGTCCAGTAATGGCCTGTGGTCCTTTCTGGCAGCCATCTTGGGACAGATAATTTTATTTCCTTCTCTTTGTGACAGAGCAAAGTAAGAGCTACTAGGAAGGACACTCTCATCTTTGGAATTTTTCTAGTGGTAAGAGAAAGTTTTATAGCTTTCTTATCTCTAACTCACAGAAGTATTTCAAACACCTAAGAAGTATGCCATGTAGACTGCCACCAAAACTCTTAAATGATGAGCTGCATAAAAATTCATGTAACTAACAGATACCAATTATCTTGAGGCATTTGGAGTGATAAACAGTAGGCACAGATTTAAAACTAAAGCCTCATACCCATATTCATGTCTTTAAGAACAATTAGAGTTTTGGAGATTCCCAAAATGAAAACTTCTTTATCACTCATAAACTTGGACCCCACTAATTATTATTATTCTGTTGTGAATTCATAAGAAATTTACGGACAGTTTGTAAATTTTGAGAGCTTTTTTTGATCCAAATCTTTGTATCACTGTTCTTGGAGAGTGTGAGGGAAGAAAATTATTTAAATTTCTGATGCAGTGACCGCATTTATTATGAGCTTTGCATACTGTTTAAAATAGAACTCTCAAACCAGGAAATATTTTACCAAAATAAGATTGTTGCCGAATTGTTTCAAGTACAAAATATGGAGGCTTTTATATATCTATTTTTACATAACAATCAAGAGGATTTGTGGCTGTTTGTGTGGTTTAAAAAATCATCATAGTCCTAGCTTTTTAGAGGTACATGGTGCTTGTAAGGCTCGGATGCATGGTGATTTGGGGAGAAAGAATTAACACATAATTTGAATTCAAAGCATAAGCTTTACAAAATATGATCCAACTTGGAGAAGCATTACTGAAATACCTCTGGGGAATAAATTTCTTTTATTAATCCAATCAGCCATTGGATGTCATTCTTCCAATTTAATTATGTTTATCTGCCAATGGGTGACTTTGCTTCTTATGCATGTAATTTCAGTGGGTGCAAATGGTGATGGCAAATAATTGTCCTCAGGGAGATAATTGCTGTTATAATTATTTACCCATGCAAGTTAGCTGTGTTAAAATTTGACTGTGTCAGATGATTTGGAAATATGAGTGAAACTGTTTTCTATGTACTCAAGTAAAAGAAGAGTTCTTTGATTTCTTGGGCATTTCTTAGGTGCCAGGCATAGTGGTAAGAGCATTCTAGATGTTATCTCATCGACTTTTCATAGTCATTCTATGGAGTGACCATGATGACCTGGGCCTTACTGATGAACACACTGTGGTCACGTGAGGAACTGAGACTCCCACCCATGCCAGCAACTTGGTATGAAAATCTCCTGTTTGAATGATGATGCAAGGGTGAAGTTGGGACACAGCTTTGTAAAGGATTTCTTCTGTGCTTACTGCATTGTTATCATTTTACCTAGAACATTTTACTTCCACAGTCACTGCCTTGCCTCCTTTGAGTACCCATTCCTATAGACAAAATATCATAGGAGATGGGTCCTTTGCATATTCCATCTCCATGAGAGCGCTCCATCTTCTACCCCAGATCTCAGGACTTTTCTCCTCTCCGAATTCCCATCACTCTCACATCTCTACAACCTAATAGGGCACTTGAATGCACAGGGCTCTTAAAGGGTGGAGGCTCCTGTTAGGATCCTAAGTTGATATTGTAAGTTTATTGGGTTCAGAGTCTCCTTGACTCTCTCAATAGCATCTCAGGAGGTGCAGGGCTCCACAGCAGGTCCTGGCAATGATGAGAGGTGCTACTACCTCAAGGAATACACTGTCTGATGAAGTATGAAGCCTGTGAAAAATTAACTACCTGAAGGTTAGAATTTAGCTGAGCATTTAGGTACAAGGTTCATGGTATGCAACTGCGAGACTTCCCTTGATGTAGTAGCATCTCTCATCATTGCCATCTGTTGGATGACCTTTTTCGATGATACTGGCATGGCATGCTGCAGGACATCTTTTGAGTATTTCCTTTCCCATAAAAATGGGCACCACCAACTCTCTCTGCCTCTTCTCCTCAGACACACACAAAGGACTGGAAAAGGCAGCGAGAAGTAGTAACTTTTTGAAGGGAGAGGAGTGATGTTCACTCAGAAAGACACTGCCTTGTTTCTCTCCCTAATTGAAGGGAAGGGGTCTCCAAAGTCATTGCTCATAAAGCCTGGGGGTGTGCACACTGGTGGTGTGTCATTGCACTGAGGCTTGCTGAATTATCCTGCCACCAGCAGAGAGGGGTGAGTGAGTTACGGAGGTACACTGAAGGACTAGAGATAGGGGCCATGGAGGAGGGAGGCAAGGATAATTGTGGGAAGGAAGCAGCCTTCACACAGAGGTGAAAATGGCCCTGCCCAGCCTTCTTTCTAAGAATTCAGGCAAGCAGAGAAAATGAGGATGGGGCTGGCGTTCTTTGGTGACTAACCTAACACAGGGAAGTGGCACTTACTACAGAGAAAATGAACCCAAGTCTGGCAATTCAGAGGCTGCTGAGGTTGGAGCTGCCTCTCAAGGCAAGCTAAGCAAGCTTCCTGGGTTTGAGTCCCTCTTCAGTGAGGCCAGTTGGAGCCTGTCTGTTCCATCTCGGTACAGCTTAGAAGGGGTGAGATCAGTAGCACCGTGCAGTGAGGGCAGCATCTTCAGCCAGAGAAAGTCTGCTAGGCAGACCTTGCTCTTTGGCTTCCATGCCATCATCTGGAGCTGCATTTGAGTGGAGAGAGAAGAAAAAACGTGGAGAGAGCAAACCTCACATTCCCTCTCCTCCAGATCCCTGGAGCCATGGATCCATCCTGCTCTTGTGGGGTGTGAATGGAATGTGAGGCTGACATTCTCAAATGATCAGAACTAAGTCTTTGTAAGTAAAGCAATGACTGAAAAATTAAGAAATTGACTGAAGAAGGTATTGAGGAAGTAGCTCTTCAGCGGGAAGGAGGATTTCCAAAATCATTGTGGTAGAAAACATTGGTAAATAGAAGCTGTTTTGTATTTGTGTTAGGCTCAATTCAGGCATGACTATCCCAGCACCCAACCTGTTTGTTAGCAGCAGCATTTTTCTTAGCAAAGACCCAGCTCAGCACTGGCCTTGTTGCCCTTGCTAAAACATAGGATGTCATAAAAGAAGGGAAGATAACATTTTCGAATTACCAGGACATCTGAAAAATCTCAATATTTACATTGGATGCTCTGAGAACTTCACCCACTAAGGCACCAGACATTTAGAAAGATCTTCCTAACTAATGTCCCTTGACTTCTTTCAAGCCATATAAAGACCCTTGCCTCTCTTTGGTCCATATAGACAGCCTTTTTGCTCTCTGTCTGCCTGCATCCAGGCACAATACATTCCACGCCATGTTGCCTTTGCACAAGTCTAGAAGTCTCTGCTGGCCTCTGCCTCATGTGGTTCCTTACAGTATGGCCTAGATGAGACTTGTCAATGAGACTCATTACTCCTTTAGCCCTGTAGGAATGGTTACTGGGTTGTTCATGTGTGGAATTATCAAGACATCTCTGGCCAGGTAGGCTGCCCTCTTTCCAATTCACAGCCACTTAAAGACTAAGGACTGAGACTTGACTTTCCAAGCTGGCAAGATGTCAGCAGCTGAACCAAAATGCAAACCTGTTCCCTGCTCTTTCTAAGCCACAAAGCTCTTACACTGCGGAGTGCTTACTGCATGCAGAGGATTTCGCAGGATTCTGTCCATGCTAACTCACTAAATCTTAAAAAATCTGACTTACATGCATTTTAAATATATAATGAGGTTAACCATCTCCCTAAAAGCTCATATTTTCAGGAGCATCAGACTCCATGAAGTAGAGGATTCAACCAAGTCAGAGTGAGGGTCTCCAAGTACTTACAATGTCCCTTCCTTACCTCAGGCCTGGTCTTCATTCCATACTTCTTTTCCCTAGTAACTCCCTGGGCATGTTTTTCAAGACTGATATATTGATACAGCTAAGGAAATGTCTTAACACTGCTATGATTCTTCAAAAGTCAGTTCCCAGGCACATTCGTGATGTAAGTAAACTCTTATCTCTAAATTCATGCTTTGCGGGAATATGTCCTTCCATGGTTTTCCCATGTAAAGTCTAATAATTTGCATAAAATGATTGAAAAGCTGAGTAATGATGATTTTTAGAAACAATATAAATAATTGCATTTGTTTTGGGCTCTTTTCTTTCTTTTTGAAATCTATTTGGAGCACTGATTTTTACTATGAAAATATAGCTGGCTTAATGTAGAGCAATTCCCTGAAGAACTTGAAGGGTAGGATGAAGGGCAAATTAAGCATCTGAGATCAGAAAGCAGAGGGTATAAAGTAGGTGACAGAGAGTTTCCAATTTCCTTCATTGGGAAAACCTTATAGTGTCCCCTGTGTATGATGGTGAAGCTCCCAGAGACATATAACAGAGAGAAATCTCATATGAAAATGTGTCTTATACAGAGGAGTCCAGAATTTCTACCATACACAGTTCCAGTCCCTGGAGCTGTTCTGTACTGCTGGTGAAAGGACCTCTCATGTGCTTTCCTGTCTACCTTTGTGTTCTAGATGTTATAATTTACCCCCTTAAATGTCTTATGGAGAACACAGCAAGTACGATTCTAGAAGATCTGGAGTGCTCTCTTTGGGTATCCTATAGTAACATGTGCATATAATTCATAGTTAGAGTGATACTTTGGTTCATGAACTCAATTCCATGACTCTGGATGCAAACCAATTTGGACAAGAACTGAATCAAATACAGTGGTTAGGTTCAGTGTTGACCTTATGGGGAAATTGGATTCAGTTCTCACCCAATTCAGCTTGTGGGCAGAATCATGGAAAGAATTAAGTTTGTGAACTGAGATACAGAGGTACTAAGACTCAGAGAGGTTAAGACACTATTCAAGGCTTTCTGGAAAACAAGCCAGTCTGTCCTGTGTGTTAGTATACATTTCTCTTAAGTGTTACAGAAGCAGTTCTACAGCAGTAGTTTCTAAAATAAAAAGGAAAAAAAGACTTTGAAAAATATATATGTAGATGGTTCTGAATCCACATTAAGGGCCAGAGAAAGAGCATGCGTTTAATGTGGTTGAACAAAAATACATGAGTAGAAGACTAACCCTGTCACAAAGACTGTGGAAAAAGTTAAGTTGGACTTTCCCATCTGGAGAATCAAGATGGGTGAACATGTATTTGGTTCAGGATCCTGCTGGTCCTTGGCAGCTGATGGGACATTGGGAAGAGATGGTATTTGGGCTCTCATTTAAGTCACTTATTCTCATTATATTGGCTGAACAACCTGTGCAAACGGATCTCTCAAGGACTGTTAACCATCAAATCATGAACCTCTTAATTTTAAATAAGAAATAATATGTTTTTAAGAGACTGAGATGAAATGGGGACATGGTAAGTTTCCCATAATTTGACGACCTTTTTAAGGGATAAAAGTAGTAAAGGAAAAGAACTGGATTGTAGATAAAAAACAAATATGAAATTTAGGATTAGCATGCTGAAGCCTTAAGCAATTTTCCTCCTCCTCCTCCTCTTTCTTCTGTCTCCATCTGAATTTCCAGTGCAGATAAAGTTCAGCTCCTGGGAGGAACCACCAACCACTTTTTCAGCTGCTTCAGCAGCTTTGACATCAGGGAAGAGAATGTTGAAAATGCATTTTCTTGGGAATTTTGTGCCGGAGAGAATCATGTTGCCTTGCAAAAAATAAACAATCACATAAATAATCAGGGTCAGGCTAAAAGAGTCCCTATTGCCCCAACAGGCTGGCAATCAGGCATTTGAAAAGGCCATATATACTCTTTTTTGACCACTTCAATCCCGAGAGTGAAAAGACAATGTAGAGTTGGGTGAATACAATCTTTAAGGATTTGATGAGTTTGATTTTTGGTGACCTCAGCTACAAACTGTGGCTAGGCTGTGCAAAGAGGATAAGATCCAGTGTGGAAAGGGCATGAAGAAAGTGTGTCAGTTACCACAGAAGGCCTTGTAAACTGAGTGGAGGCATCCTATGTCTTTTACCCATAGCACAAAACACAGACAGGCTATGACAGCATTTATACTCAGTGCTCCTCTCTAGCTGCAGAGTAATGCAGTGTGGTGTTTAAGATGCATGTCAGTGGCAGACATCTAGTTGCCCAGTGTGCCTAGGTGAGGTAGTAGACAAGCCAGTAAGGTAATAAGGGTGTGGAGGTGAAGCCAGCCAATCAGAAAGAGGCTTGGCAAGGGAAGGGAAGGCTGCCTCAGCTCTGTCCATGGTGAGGCTTGTGGTTGGGTCCCAGTGCTGTATAGGTTAAGGAATGGGACTAAAGTCCAAGTCCCCCAAGATGCTGAGTCCAAAGCTGGTTATTCATCTGTACCTTGAGCATCCTTTGAACATCATGCTGTTCTAGGCAGCAGGGATGTCCTGAGACAAAGCCATTCCTTGCTCTTCTATGGTTTACAGATAGTGAGTGAATCACAAAGGAAAATGACAGCACCAGTGCTGAACCAGTGGGTATCAGTAGGCACTGTTTCAGTGCCATGGAACAACTAATTCTGGACATAGGTTTGGGAAGCAATGAACAATGACTATTTCTGTGCTAAACACCGTGCTCAGCACCTTCACATTCAGTCTTACCTAATATCCAAGTAATATCATAGTTGTATAAAACAAGCGTTAACATTCTCATTCTACAGATGATGAAACTGGGCCTCAGACAAGTCAGATCACTTGATCAACATCACATTAGCAGCAAGTGCTGGGGAGGGGAACTCAAACTGAGGTCTGTGTTGATTCTGTAGCCTGATCTTTTGAATATCCCAAAGCCCACAAATATAGGACACCAAAAATATTCTTCTGTTGGGATCATTTTACCCAAAAACACTTGAAAAGAAGATGACAGAGGTAACAGCATGAGACACAGAAAGAATTAAAATAGTGCTTTAATATAATTTTCAGCAATGTACAGTGTGTACTTTACATCACATATTTCTAAACTGCTCATCTGGAAAATATAAGCTGCAAAAATACAGATTACCACACTCAAAATCTATTGAGTATGTGCTTTTTGCCTCCTCTACTCTGTGAAATGGGGTGATTTTGAGACTTCCTAGTAAAATCTAGCTTTGGCTGATTTCTTTGGAGCTGTTGCAACCCTCAGTCAGAGAAACATTCTTTGAAGGGGTCTTTAAAGTGTGGTGGCAAGCCATCCCCACAGAAGCCAGAGCTGGGGTAGGCGGAGGGGAATGCATTCCAGGTCAAGCTTGCGACCCAGAAACGCCTACTTCTGAGGTCTACTGGAGGACTCTGGACCACGTCCTTAGTCCTTGTCACAGGCCTGTGCTTAAGGCCTCAAAGGAAGCACACATTGGATATTCCACACAGGGACCCTTGGGTTCTTGGGCAGGGTAGAGCGCGCTAAGTCAGGCCTGGGAGGTCTGTGGGTGGTGATGGGCTGTTCTCTGCAGGAGGAGGAAGAGGGCAGGCCCTCAGCTTCGCACAAAGGAGTCTTCTGAAGGAGAATGTGATTCAGGGCAGGTTTTCTCGGTCTCAATGTCTTGGTACTCTGTGCCTAAAGGGGAGGAGGGAAGAACAGCCAAGAGGAAAAACAGATCGGTCTTTTCTGCATTTCCTACTTTTTTATTAGGCTTATATTAGAGCAACATGGTTTTGATGGAGACGAACAGGAAACTGAAGCAATAAAGCACTGGTTTTTATTCCATGTAACCCCAAAGGGACCAGATTCCAAGCCCAAGGCACCCCTTTGTTAAGGTTGAAACTTTCTCAGGCTATGTGTCTACGTGTCCATACCAACACCCAGGTAGAGGTTTCTTTCGTGGGATGAGTAAGATGCATCCCAATCATTAACCCATCTTGTTCACATCTAAGTCTCCTATGAATAGACTTTGTGCCCTAGCCTTCTAAGAGTCACTTTCAGTCTCTATTTATAATTACTCCAAGTACCAGAGGAAGCCACTTGGCATCACAGTGTCATGCCTTCTCCTCCAGCATCCCAGACCAGTTTGTCAATCAGTCACAGAGAGTCACCCTGAGTTGAGTGGAAGTTTCCTCACTGGAGCAGGTTTTTAAGCCAATGCCACACTTCCAAAACAGATGTTGTGGCTTCATTTAAAATGTATTACATGACATCTGTAAGCCATGCAGGTCTCCTTGACTGTGACACGTAGCTTTCCTGTTCAGTATAGGAACAGTGGGCCCACAAAAGTCCCTGTTCACTTATATGTCCTCTTTAGACTCTGACCTGGAGGTGCAAAAGGTGACAGTGTGAAAATGTCACTTTTCTGCTGAGGATTTTGAGCTGACACTTGTTGAGGAAGAAGCTCTTGTGTTCTGGGTAATTTGGCGCCTTCTTCTCTGGCTTTGGCAAGGCTCAAGTTCTTACAACCTTTGGGGTTTTCCTAGAAGCCTTTGGAGGGGAGATGTGAACAGTGGGACAAATGAGACAGTTGGGGTTGGTTCTTGCCCAGAAGAATGAATAAGACAGAGGGTGACATTTGGCTATGAAACTTCTGCTGATGTGGCTAAAGTCAAAGGAGGAAGCGGTATTTTTAAAGCTCTGCACTGTGTAATTATGAAAGTGATACAGTTTTTCTCACTTTAGATTCTTGTGTCTATAGGCAAAATTTTACAGATGTTCTCACCTCCAGCTCTTGGCTTGTTTTTCTAGAAAACTATGGGTTCCTGCAGGGGGTTCCCAATGGCTGACTTCATAAGAAGCTACATCTGAGTTCTCACGTTGGTCATGTGTGGCATGCCGGAAAGAGCTCTGCTTCAGGAATCAGACAGACTTAGAAATGACTCCTCATGATGACCTTTCTAACTAGCTGTGTGATCTACGAAGCTCACATTTGCTGAGGTTTAGTTTTCTGATTGTAAAGTGGAAAAAAAAATTATACTTACCTTGCAAGGGCAGGTGTAAAAAGGCTGCTGGGAGCAAAACATTCCTGAAACCTGGCCCATGAGTGGTAGGCTCTTAATAAACTTGAGCTTCCAGACCCCTCCCACCTTTAAGGTACTGGAGTAGAGTACAGTTTAGGTTTTAGTTGGCTTCCTCTTTTAATGAAACTTTCAACACTGCATGGTTCCAGTTCATTCTATGGCCTTAAACTATAAGCCAGGCTGGGTAAACGTGTCTCCAAGATTGCCGTCTTCTATGGTTAGCATGAATTTTAAAAAAGGCATTAACAAAAATGGCAAAAGGCTCATCCTACAGAATGCTATACCCAGAATTTGCTGTGTTCCATTTGTTCATCGTGAACAACATAATCATGAAAGAACATAATCACTTCAACCTTACGGGAGAAAATACTCTAAATTTATGATTATCAGCAACTCCTGATTGTTGACTTGAGTCATTATTATTACAAAAATAAGAACATTGACATCCTCTGTCCCTAAAAACCTGGAAGCTAGGAATAGAGTAAGACATATGCAAATGACAAGCAATTTCCATGTGTTCGAAGCCCCTGGGTCAGGGCCGGTCTTGGAAGTGGATGCTGGGGACTGTAGTGGTATCAAGCAGGAGGCATGTGCGTGTGGTCTTCCCCCTGGTGCTGACGACTCACTGAGATGGGCTGCCAGGGCACCCTGAGCTTTGAAAGTGCATTTAAGGATGTGTTAGTACGGCAAATCTCCTGTTTCATCATCTGTCCTGTCTACTTCTGGTGGGATACCTTACCTACATGAACCACTGAGATCAGAAATCACACAAGAAGAGCAGATATGCCCAGAATATAACTGCCATGGTGTCTTGCCTGTTATATCAGGAGGCACAGGAATGCGTGGGACCTCTAGTTCATTTGGGTCAGGGACTTCCCACTGAGAAGTCCCTCCTTATGGGTGGGGAAGGGTCCCTCATATCTTGCCTGGTAGGGAGACAACACCAAATTGGTTAAGGACATGAGCTTTGTAGTTATACATCAGGGTTACAATCCCAGCTCTGCTGTGACTTTGATCCAATTCTGGAAGCCTTCCAAATCTCTTTTCCCTCCCTTGTAAAATGAAGATAGCAACAGTTCCTACTTCAAAGGGATATTGTTGGGATTAAATGAACTAATACATGTAACAAGCTCAGCCCAGCAGCTAGTGCACAGTAAGTATGTGATAAATATTAAGGAGCCATTATGATGAGCTATTATTAGTGCTCACAGATTATTCTACATGGTAGACTGTTAGCTTTAGCATGCCACTGTTTTGTGTTGGTGGGGAAGAGGGAACAGGTTGGAAATTCTATTCCAGTGTTTGGATTCACTCTGTTTTCTACCTATGTCCTTCAAGTCTCTGTTTCTATCACTTAAGAAAAAAAAGAGTGATTCCTCTGGTTGAGCTGCGGAGTGTTGGGGTTGGAAGGCACTGTAGGTTGCACAGTTCAAATTCTCCACAGTGCACCAGAGAGAAAGGTTCCCTTCAGTTATAAACTCAGACAAAAAAGAGGTACTTACCTGCTTTTTTCAAAATCAATGAGATATCTGAATTAGATTCTCATGGCCAAAAATGTTAGGCTTGATGGACACCTTCTCCAGGACCCTTGGGATACATGACTCAGTCAATGCCAAGGCAGAGTTTCGGGTGCTGGGATCTGCCCTGCCTTTATTGAACTGCTAGAGCCCCCCACCTGGCAACATGCTGTGCTGATGCAGGCCTCAGCCTAGAATGGAAATCAGAACATCATTTCCCTTTTATTATCTGCTTCTTTATGAATAAGCTTTATTGGAACAGAACTCACTCATTCGTTTACCCTTTGTCTAGAGCTGATCTTGAGCTATACTTTCCTGGTAGCTTTCAAAAATGGGGTGTCTCTCTAGGGAGACTTTTCCCTGCACCTCCTCTTTCTCCTTCTCCATAAAGCAGAGAGTCACCGGACTTTACTTTTCTAGACTACCGTATCCCTACTGTCTTCCTGATTCTTGCCACCAGAGTGAATAAGTCCTCATTCCAGGCAGTATGAGGACATTCTCACTGCCTTTGTGTCCAACTCGTTGCCCTTGGAGCTCTTGGAGGGCAGGACACACCTTTCCATTTTTGCCAAAGGTTTCACATTTTAAGTAAAGGAACAAATGAATAAAGCATGATAAGAATGCACCAAGTGTATACAATGTGCACCTTCGGATGAAATCAATCTTGCAAAATGAATAATCATGTTAAAATGTGATGGTCTCTGAGAGGGATGAGTTCTTTCTTGTCCCTGACTCTGAAGCAGTTACACATTCCTGAGGTAGAAGACCATCTTTGTTTTTCAGAATTTCCCACTGTAGGTTTTTTAGCCCATGTTGTCCCTGCCATGCTGAGGGGCACCCTGAGATGCTGAGATTTTGTACAGACCGAGAGGAGGGGAGGCGGGTCAGCTGTGTGGAGTCAGGCTCAGTTCCTTCTGTTTTGTTGGCCATAATCTCCAGAAGAGAAATCTAACAAAATCTCCCATGCCCCCACATAGGCTGCCAGGGAGACTCTTGCAAGTTTGCTCTTGATGAGCCATCATCCCAGGGGCCTGGATGTCATTTAAGGGGGTGGAGTGGAGTTTAGGTTGACTTAGGCTAGATGGGGCGTTATGCATGGTGAGAGGTAGAAAAAGGGGGAAAAGGCTATATCTGGATTCCGTGTTAATTTCCTAAGCCCAATTTATCTTCATTAACATCTTGTCTTGGAAAAGTTGGTGCCTTTGGGTATCTGACTTGGATTTTAACCTAATGCTTAAAGAAAGGGAAACAGATCATGGTAGAGGAGACCCCAGTGAGAGGGCAGAGGCAGGATCACTGAGGCACAATCATGGCATCATTCTTTGCAACTTAGCCCTTTAATAACTGGCTCACTGAAACCAGCAACAAAATCATGTAAGAACAGCAAGAGGCTTGGTATTCATCTGTTGGACTGGAAAACTACTTGCCTGGGTTTCTCTTCATCTGAAATCTCCAACAATAGAACACAGCAAATAGAAACAGCAGCTTCTCCTGTCCTTGTCCCTCTGGTCTTGACAGTATGTGTTGTGTTCTATACATTGACATTTATGGCTTAATACTTTTGTATTGGTTTCCACACATTGACCTTTATTGCTTTAACACTATGCAGTGGTGTTTCCAGGATTCCCATATGGTGCTTAGAAGCAATAACAGGCCTGGCTGGATGGGAGGAAACCATAGTTCAAGGGACCTAAAGCAGCAGGCAGCAAAACAGCCAGCAGTGGGACAAATGCCAGGCAGCCAGTAACTATTCCTCAGAGGTTTCTCTGTCAGTCTACATAGATGCTTCCACTTTATGTATCCCTCAATGAAGGACCTCCCCTGGAATGCATGGGAGATCTTTTTACTGAGAAAATTCCTCAAGAGCAGTGTGGTCTGGGCTGGTGCCCTTGTATGAGATGTTTGGGTGGGTCACTTTTCCAAATGAAGAGCCAGCAAAACTTGCCGTGTGTGAGGGGAAGCTTTTGCCCATTATTGGACACAAGGAGGTCGAACCAGGATCTGGATGGGTAGAGGCCACCTAATCAAATTTAAAAAATCATCCCTAGAGGAAGGCGGAGGAAGACAAGTAACATTTATGGAGAGAATCATTCCATCTTATGTGGAAGACATTAGCAACACTGTCAAACAATTCCTCAGAAATTCCCGGCTTCCTCTTGTTATTCTGCCTGTTGAGTGCTACCAGCAAACTCCTGAGGAGGGCTCTGAGAAGAGGATTCTCCTGCTCCTTCATAAACAATGAGGGAAGCCAGCGCACTGTGGCCTTCTGCCATGGTGGTGTCCACAGGGAGCCTAGAGCCTTGTAGCCTTTGTCAGTAAAGGCAGAAAGAGAGGAGAAAGCTACAGGTCTTCCTACCGTGCTTAACCTCGATTGAAGGAGACAGAAAATCCTGTCCCCTGGAGAGATGCTGTTACAAAATGTGTTTACCTCATATATGGAAGGAATATTGGTAGGAATATACCCAGTAAACTCTCTTGGTCCCTGTCTAGGTGTTATAACAGAGAGGCACTTTTGTCTGTCCTGGGGCTGGTCTAACCAAAATGGCAGAGGAATTGGAGGAAGAGAGAGAGAGAACTCCAGCATTCACTTTCTAGGTTTATTCTGTCCCTTACATTTCTTCTTTCTGTTAAATATTAGGGAGATTTTATCAGGACATCTTTTCACTCAAATTAAGACTGAAACCAAATGGATAACCAAGGGGCTGGATGGCATCATGAGGTACAGTGGTTCTTTACAGTGCAAGGTAAATAAAAACTACACTGAGTTTCTTGATGTGTAATATATAAGAGGAACTAAAATTTTTAAAAGGTGACATGATACACATGAAAACCATTTTTGCATAAGGGACTTTAACTTTATATTGAATTGTTGATGAAATGGAACCTACTGTAGGGGTGTTTTCTTTTGTTATCCTAACATCTTTTCCTATTCATCCTAAAATTTTGGGGAAAAAAAATCCAAGATGCAAAGTGATAAAAAATCTTTTTTTCTTTAATAAAAGCAAATAGTGCCACAAAACAAACACTAGGTCCTAGGGCCTCTGCATCTGTGTACCGAGTTTGGAGTTGTACACAGTGGTACAGGAGAGGGTAGTAACTTACTGGCAGTGCATTTTTGAAATAAAACCAAAGCAAAATCTGTATAGAATATGATCAAAGCCTTTGGAGTGACAACGTATCCATATTTTATGAACAGATTGGAGAATTTTCCCCCCTTTTACTAGTTAAGGTACTGATGAGTGCGCCATGGTCATGAACAAGGCAACTCGCACTGGTCGATGAAAGGTGTGTGGAGCAGTGTCCTCCCTGATCACGGTGGCCCTGCCCTGCTCCTCGCCCCCAGCCATCCTTGCTTGACGTTTCCTATGGTTATGTGCTGTCACTCAGATCTTCCCAGTCACAGTTTGTTAACAATTTGGCACACCACCACTCCTTCCTCTGTGTTCTTGATTCTTAGTGACCCTCGGAGTAAACTGCAGTGAAAAGCAAACCAGCCAAGCTTTGTGGTCTTTCCCACAAGCAGGCTCGCGGTGTCGACAGAGGGGGACGAAGTACAACTGAATGGCACCCTTTGCAGGTGTGCCTGTGTTTGTGTACTGACTTATTCTCTGTTCCCTTAAGGAAATGGCCATAGAGGTTTAGTGTGCTGGTTTCAGACAGGATTTTTGTCTCAGATAATTACAAGGATTATTTGGAGGTTCAGCCACTTTCAAAACACACACAAAGCCCTCTTAGTTCAAGGTTGACCCTGGAACCATTACTGATACTTTCAAGCACTGGAATGTGATTGCTCCTTGGAGCTTGTGAGTCTATTCATTATCACAGCCTGCTCAACAGCTTGTGCTGGGGAACTGCACTTTCTCTCTTTCTGGTCCCCAGAAGCATCGCACCCAAGCACACAAACCCACATCTAAGCACATCTCCTCCACAGGCAGCAAAGAACGCCTCCTGGAATGTGAAGCATGAATATAAAAGGGCTCCCATGACAGTGATCACTGAATCATGGGGAATAAAGCCAGAAGGCAAATTTGCAATTCATCACATTATCCCCTGTTGTTTCAAATGTGATTCTTTTAAAGGCAGGCTGCATATACACTCTCTTCGTGAAGCATTTTTTTCTTCTTCTTGTAACACATTGTATATTGTTATTGCAGAATATCCAAATGAGGATAAAATGATAAAAATTACAATAGATTAGTTGCATCCCTTGGATCACATTATATTTTTGGTGCATTAAAAAAAGGAGAAAAGTAAAAGCAACCAGCATAATAAATCTGGTCTATAGAACTGTGTTAGTGACTAAAGGGTTAACACAGATTTTAGTAGTAGTTAAAAATAGGAACTAGAGGATTATACATACAGCAGTTGGAAATTCATATGCACTGTATTTTGAAAAAATGGCAAAATGTTTGGCAAATGTAAGCAAATGACTTGGACTTAGGGCTCACCGGCTCTGAGCAGGTCAGTCATAGCCAGGTAAGGCCCACAACTTCCTGAGGTCACTCTGTGGGGCTGGGGGGGAGGTGGCCTTTGCCACTGCAAGGTGCTGCCAGGGGAAGGGAAAAGGTGCTGGCCCCCCACCCATCTCCCCCTTGGGCCTCCAGTCTTGAACATAGAAATGGCGCTGGTGACAGATACCAATTACAGACTCCAGCTAGGATCACCCATTAGCATTGCTGAGAGAACTCTAGGGCCTTGAACCACATGCAGACTGGGTGAATCATCTGCACAGTGACCCATATTGCAAAAGTTAGAGGAGCAGGGCATCTGCCCCTCTGACTTATGTGCCTCCCCGCCCACACGTAGAGAGGGTGGCATGGGGATGTGTCTGAATCTGGCAATGTTTTCAATTGGATCTTAGGTGTTTTTAGTAGACTTTTGTTTCTTGCAGTGTTTTTGTTTTGTATGTGTGTATATCCAGAAATGTCCATCCTCCAAGCTGGCCATCACTTGCCCTGAATTTGGCAGTGCCTGTTGCTTGCAGCTGTCGGCATCCCACGAGGTGCCTTCAAAGCCAACTGTGAGCCCCAGCAGTGCGAGCGCCCTCCGGGATGATCCCATTCTTTCCTTATTCTGAATCATGTCTGGCTCGGATTTTGAGCGAAGGGACAGAAGTTGTGTGTGCATGCGCACGCACATGTGTGTCTGTATGTTGAATGTTTTTAGGAAACCTTTTTTTTTTCCTTTTCTTTTTTTAAGAAAATGACCCTTTGATTACTAATGCAGAGTTCAGCCCTCCTTGCGTCACTATAAAACGGATTCCATATTTTCACACCACTCATGGTCTTCCAGGTTGTAGATAAATTTTGTCCTATGTGTCTGGTGTGCGGGCACAGGGTCCCTCCCCAGATTGTCTAGGGTCAAAGTAGAGGCAAAGAACTCACTGGTGCTCAGCCCGCCCTCGTGGTTTTTGATGTAGCGTTTATAGTTCTTCCTCAGGCACTGCCACGTGGTGGTGTAGAGAATGAAGGCGAAGGACTTGAGCGCGATGGCAATGCTGACGTACAGGTATCTGTAGACCACGTTGTCGTAGAGGGCGCAGGCACCCTGCTCCCCACAGAAAGTGCTCCAGAAGAGACAGGTGGAGTCAATACCAGCCCCAAAGATGAGGGGTGGGGGGATGAAGCCTGTGAGAGGAGAAGAATATTTACGGCTCTGGTGGCTGGTCCTGTAACACATTGTATATTATATTGGCAGAGACTGGCTCCCCTGTTCCTGACCATGTAAATCTTCTTTCTTTATTGGACCACTAGGAAGGCATGTTGGACCTGTTAGCTCTCTAGCTCTATAGCTCAAAGGCACACTGGAGAGCCAATGGCGTAAGTTCAAATCCCAGCTCTGCCCCTTACTACCTGGATAAGTTATAAGCCCTCGATGCTTCTTTCTCCTTGTACAAAATGAAGATATAGGTAATAGTTTTTATGAGAACCCTAAAGATGAATTAATACATGAGAAGTGTTTAGAATGGTGAGTACCATGGCCTGCATACACTGAGTGCCAGCTGCTGTTATCAAATGCAGAGAAGGAGCCTCATTCTCTTGCCTGGGCTCCCAGGGCCAGATTGTGCTTCTGGGTAGAGCGACCAGAAGGGACATATTGTGTGTACACAGATACACACACAGTTTCAAAGGAGGCACAAGTGGGCACACTTTGACAACTTCTCTTCCCCTATAAATTACACTGGTGAAATTATTTTCCATCCTGAGCTGGAAACCAGCTTTAAAACCTTCATAACAGGGCTGATGATTTAGCTCAGCAGCATAAGCGCTTGCCTGGCAAGTGCAAGGTTGAGTTCGATCCCTGATACAAAACAAAACAAAACAAAACAAAACAAAGCCTTCATAATAGAGCCTTTCAGATACCTATACCTAGTCATCAGAAATAGGAGACGAGAGTTGTTCCCCATCATTAATTCACTTTCACGTTGTCCTCTGTGTTTGTTGCTAGTCCAGCCACACTTTAGAATCATCCCAGACCAATAAAACCTGAGTGTGTGGAGTACAGCTCAGTCATCTATAACACATTCACACATGATTCTGGCTGACTAGGCGGTGGGAAATTTTCTCATCCGTACCATGGGAAAAAATGAATCATTAATACAAATTAATTATTCCAGAAAAACACTGTTTCTCCCCAGAGACCAGACTGTGTTGTCAATTGCCTTCAGTGTGAGACCTCAGACATGAGACACAGTTGTGGCAACCACGTTGGGGACAAGGCTGAGATCCCGTGGCTACGGCCCCACTAGCCAGGGCCAGCTCCAGATTGTCTGATTTGACTTATTCTCAGAGGCACTTGCCCTAATAAAGTGTTGAGATGTAGACGCTTATTCCAGAAAAATGCATCTATGCATAAAATCAAAGCAGATGTATGTTCTGTGGGATTATAAACCCCCAATGTCTGTCCATCATGGTCAGAAGAACACCTGCATTGTAGGCACTCCATGACCTGTGGGAAAGGAAGAGAAGGGCTGGGGAGGTCACAGGGCTCCCCTTATTCAGTGAGGCCCGGAATGGGCTAAGAGAGTCTGTATTGCCCACCCAGTGCTATTGAGGCCAGAAGAACCTGGGCTCCCTGGCTGAGGAGCCTCAACACTCTTCCTTCAAGCTCTTTACCTCCATCACTTGTTACCATCAAGAGAAACCGCCTGAGATGACTTCTAGTTGTAAACCTCATTTAACTTCCCAAGCAGCTTGATTTCATAAACTCTAAGCTCAGAATCCCACACAAGGTGCTCCCTCTTTCTGGTTCAGATCTTACAGAATGAAAACTCTTGTGCCATAGTCCCTGTGGTCCTGAGGCTGCCCAGGAGTTGGAGGCCTTCCCAGAGACCCTGTGTGTGTTCTTCCTGCCCTCCAACCAATGCCTTTCTTCATTTTACGGAAAAGGAGCCAAGTGGAGGAATCACCATGGCAACCACATCATAGAAACTAAGCCACTTTCCATCTAGGTAAAGAAATGAGAAAATAGGGCCAGTGTAAATTAGGGTTAAATCCTGTGGATATATGGGACTAATCTGGCTTGTCCCTGAGGCACAATGGGATGAGGCAAAGCCATTCACCTTTCTATTTCGCCGAGCTTTATTTTGCTGGGATTAGTTCACTAATGTTCTTTCCTTCTCTTCCTTCTGGATGCCCTTTGTCCTAGTATTATAGACAACTAAGGCAGGTAGAGATATTACAGGCAGTCAGATAGATCTTGGTTACAACTGGAGGCACATCTGTCAGAGGCCAGGTCTCAAGATAAAGACAGGATGACCAGGCCTCCATGACTCTCCCAGGGGATAATTGATATCACCTGGTCCAATAAAGTCCAGATAGACATCAGTCATTCCAGTGAGTGACAAGACCTCCTGATCCATCCTTCCCTAAAGAACGTCCTTGTTCTGTGTACACTTGCTACATGACCTGCTTTCCCATTGGATCAGTATTACCTAAGTGGCTATATTTATAATCTTTTTGATCACAGTTTTAGCCCACATTGTACCTACCTCATGATTTTGCTCTATAAACTTCCTTTGAGGAGAGGGCTCATGGGCAACCCACTTTCAGGTCCTCTCCTGTCTCTCAGGAGTACTGTCTCTCTCAATTGTTTTCTTACTCTCCTGTTATTTCTTAGCATTTTTTAGTTTTGGAGCACACAAACATGGTGTATCTGACACGTAGGGCACTGGGCCCTGTGGAACTAGGACTGTAAAGGACAGCTTGGGGAAATCCCTGCATGGGAAGGAACTGAGAGGCGGGTGCCCCATGCTCCGCCATCACACATTATTGGGTATGTGCAGGTTGGCAAGATTTAAGCACATCAAAGGGAATTTGGAATGTTAAGGAGCCATTTGTTGATATTTGTTGCGGGCAAAATGTCCTCCTAAAATGCTAAAATCCTCCCTTATGTGCCTGTACCTGAGTGAGAATTTTTACAATAATCAGTTGCCATTAAAGTGGACCTCCATATGCTAAAGATGTCAATTAAACCATGTCTAATATTAACTCCACTTCCAGAAGACAGGGCTTTGGAAAGAGCCAGAAAAAGCCTTTATGTACTGTAGTTGGAAATTATAATGCTAAGTGCCCATCAATGTTTTTCATGCTATACTTAATACTTTGGAAGGAATTTGTGGTGGGATGAATTTTTAACTCAAGGCACCTAAGATTCTGATTATCCACTGCCTCAGTTTAACATTGAGCTAATACTACCTGCTTAGTCGAGGTTAATAAAAATACCACACAAATGCGGTATGTAAGTGCTCTGCAGGGGCCTGGCCTTTCTATGTAGCCATGTCTTTTGCTAATTTATTCACATTATTCCAGGGGATTTAGGGTAACATTTTAGAATAAACTCTAGGCTGAAAACCTGAAGTATAATCTTTATGAGATTCCTTTCATATTTCTGAGAAAAGTATTGGCTTGCTTTTCTGCCACATTCATCTTCTGCTTTTTACTGACTTACAATTCTTTCCCGAAGGAGAACTCTAGCTATCTATCAGGCCCTAAATTCCAGGTGTGCCACGAATGCTAAAGACAAAGCTCTGACTGAACGGTTCTCATTAGAAACCTCTGCTCCTCTGGAACTCAGCTGCTTAGTCACCGAAGGGAGCCCCGTGCTTCTGACTAATTCTCACACCCAACCACTCATGATTGCATGTTTATCACTCAGTTGGACTAAATAAAAGCCTGACCAGTCCCTGCAAGAAGCTGGTTCCCCAGAGATGCCCCCCCATGGGAGGCTTCTATCCCACAATCCTGTAATAATTAGGCCACTTGCTAGTGCTGCCCCCTGCACTGTATAGAGTATTCTACATCCGCTATGAATTCTCTCCACAATTGCCTCACCCTCCTTTATTTTAGATGCAAAGAGACTAAGAATGGGGATATTATTTGTTCCAGACTGGATAGATCAAAACTCAAACCTCATAATTCCACTTTATTCTAATTCAAAGATTGTTGACTGGAGAAGATTTTAGGGCTCTTATCAGGGATTTCCAGGGCTGCGCAGAACATTTTATTTACCTTTCTGCTAAGCTGCCGAAGCCTGGTTTGGAAGCATGAAGGTGGCAGAGCATACAGGAGTTGTGATCTTGGGGAAGCGGGAGCCCTTCTTCAGTGCTCTTAATGGGCCAGAAGGCTGGGAGCCTTGCTTTGTAAATAAGCTCTCTGGGTACTGGCAGATAATGTCAGCAGGAAGAGATGAGAGTTGTCAGTTGTCCTTGTCACCCCTTTTGTAGCCAGCAGCTGACCTCTAGAGGGTACTTGATGATGCTGATAACAGCAACTTTAGAACCAGAGCCAACTGATGCTGGATTCTGATTCCAACCCTGCCACCGGGAAACTCTAGACCACGGGTGAGTGATGCAACCTTACTGAACCTCAGTCTCATTGTTCATAAAATGGACACACTTTCTTGTAGAATTGGATTATGCTTTCTTGTAGAATTTCTGTAAGGATTAAATGTGATACCATATTTGTCTCAGTAAATCTGATTCCCTTCCAGTTCTCAGTCCTTTGTCGTAAACCTCTTTGGCCAAGTAAATTCTGTCCTTTTATATATATCTCTCTCTATTTTCCCTTTTCTCTTTCTTTTATCCTTTTATCTATCCCAGTTCTTTATTTTTGGGCTTTCCCTCTCAACAATATCTATTGTAGATTTTGGGTGTTAATTTTTCAGTGTCTTACATGTAGGGAGACAATACAGTGTTTACATATGTGGGTCTGGTTTATTTCACTTATCAGTATGGACTCTAAGTGTATTGCTTTACAAAAAAAGCCTTATAGAAGTCCTGAGTTTATGCTTTATAGCTCCATAATATAAAAATACTACATCTTTTTAATCTATTCCTCAGTTGAAGATAGCTAAGATAATTATACTGAATTACACAACTGATTTCTTAGTTTATTGAAGAGACGAGTTTGTGCTTATATTGTTTGATCATTTATGCATGCATATATATCTTGTAATCTGAACAACTACTTTGAAAATAACAATATGCAATATATTAATCATTGCCAATTTCCTGTTGTTTTTGAAATTCTGCATCTTTGTTTTTACTGTTTTTTCTCTTTAAAATTAAAAAAAAAATCTTTACCTCTACAGGTGCACCTCTACTGTGTGTGGCAGGAAACTCTTCAAGCTAAGATTTAGTGACTAAACCCAACGGGCAAGACATCTTAAGAGTAAGTTCACTTTGGAGGATAATCAGAGGCTTCTAGAAGGAAGGCCAAGTGGGTAAGATGTACTTTCGTGTCTCTTGTTGTTTTGAGTATCTTCACTCTATTGTGCTCTTGGTTATCTAAGAAGGGAGGTGATGATGATGTCATGTTTCCTTAGAAATCATGTGTTTTGGAAGAAGGTTCTCCTTGGCATTTGCAAAGTGAGCGCTCTCCCTTTATTCTCTCTCTTGTGTGTCCCCTGGGCAGTAATTGTGTGGAGAGAGCAGATGTTAGTAAGTCCCCATCAGGACCGTCTGGGAGCCCAACCTATGTTAGAAGGCTGTGAGTAAACTGAATGCACGGGGTCTCCCTGTTATCACCGAGAATATTAAGAGCATTAAATATCACTTCGTATTATACTCTGGCTCCAATTGTGGCTATAGATACTTCAGTGGAAAAAAATGCAGCACTGTTTAAAGAAATTGTCTCTGTTTTCCTGAAATCCATTAAAAACCTGAGGGCCCTGTATCTCTGGTATTTAATTCACTCCCATGGATGAAAAGGCAGGGCCAATTTATATTCTGTGGTCTAAACTTAAAAGGTGAGCTGAAAGGCCTTTGTAAGAAAAATAAATCCACATTCCTTTATGGCACAGAATGCAAGCTGAAAATGACTGCACCATTTACATTTCAAAAGATGACCACTGCTCTAAGCTTACCTGCCAAGACTTGAATTCACAGTGGAATCCCTGTTCAACTCGGTGGACTGACTGTTCTGTCCAGCACTAGCTAGAGCAGGATGTCAAAGGGTATAGTCTCATGAAAAGATTAATGAGTTTCTTTGCTTTGGGAATGCTGGGCAAGACTGGTCTGGAGATATCAGCAAGTATCTTCCAGGGACACCTGACATTTCACTTGTCTTAAATCTGAGATTTGGGAGCAGCTGCTCTGTTCTCATTTCATTGCTGGGCCCCTTGTTAAAGTCACAAAGGCCCCAGAGCTTCAGCAGGCTGTCAAAGATCACCTAGATAGTGACGGCAAACCTTCAGCCTGAGTGCCACAGCCAGCTCTAAAAGGTTCACCATCACTGACCTAGATAGTGATGGCAGAACTGGGTTTAATCCCCAGTTGTGCCAGGATGCAGAAGGTTCTGTGGTAAGTGCTGCTACTTTAGCATAGGAAGGGGAGCAGATCTTCATGCCAGTACGTCAGGAGGTGCTGTGAGAGCCTGGTGCCTAACAGATGTTTGCTGATGAAACAGCAAAGATGTAGGTGGACAGAAGGGGTATTCTCTGCACCCTGACGCTGTCTCTTGCTTCCTCCCACCTCGCCCAGGGTCTGGGGACTCTACTTCGTCCTTCCAAAGCATCAGTGAATATGTTCATTTCTC
>PVJX010028085.1:0-24222 GCA_004027295.1 Dolichotis patagonum
CTGCCGAAAGTCGGCCACACTCACAGCCACCCCCCAGAGAGGGGAGGAGTTCCTTGTTCTCCTGGCACCCCGAGTCAACTGCACTGTGCAGGGCCCGATGTGCCAGGGCCTCTCTCCTTCGGTCCGCCGAAAGTCTGCCACACTCTCAGCCGCCCCCCAGGGAGAGGAGTTCCTTCTTCTCCTGGCACCCCGAGTCAACCGCAAAGTTCTTTAAATCACCTCATTGGACCTCTTAGTGGCCCAACTTGCATTTATTCTAAGCCTTTTAATGGTTTGGCTGGTGTTTCCAGTCCACTAATGACTCTCTTTAATCAGTCATGTGGTAAAACCTCTCTTGCATTTACTCTGACAGAAAAAGTATTAAGAATTGAGATGGTTCTGTTTTTCATTCACAGTAACTTTATTAGCTGTTCTGTTTAGATGTCAACCTGTTCATTTGTTTTCATTTAAATGGGGAAGCACAAAAGCTAGGTGACAAGGGTTTTAGGCAGACTCATAGACCAGAGAACAGTGTTTTTGGTGCTTGGTTCCACTGTTACAGCAGACAAGTTCTTCCTCTTCTCATTCTCATTCTCCTTCTCCTCCTGCTCTCCTCCTCCTCCTCCTTCTTCATCAATTTCCATTTCTCCCCCTGGAGCTAGGAAGACAGTCCCAGGTGTGGGCATCCACCCCACCATATACACCTACACTGGTGCTTTGGGGTTGCAGCTGAGGTCCTCCTGTTACAGCAAAGGTCAACATTATTTTCTTTTTTGTGTAGTAAGAAAGGAAAAATTTCTTCACTTGTTCTCCATAAGCCCATATGCTATCCAAAATCAGGAGCTGGGCTCATAAGACCAGTTATTCAAGAAAAAAAGAAAAGAAAAGATAAAGAAAAAAGATGGTAACAGCTGGTGACACATGTCCACATAAAAGTTACACATAGTCATGCAAGAAGACAAGATGATGACTGGTCACTTGGCATGGTAACATGGGCTCTGGTCAAGCAGCAGGGTAAAACAGAGGCACCTCCAATCAAAACACAAACTGAGAAAAAGTTATTTACAAACTAGAGTATGTGGAGGCCAGGCTAATTTAGCAAAACACACGGCAAACCCATGGTCAACAAGGCATACCTACAGAGTCAACAAAAGTCCCTACAGAAAAAAAAAATCCTATATTCCCTTTCCCTATCTCCATGGTTGGTAAAGCAGCAAATAGTTACTTGCACACACTGAAAACAGTACCCTGCATCCCTGGCCTAGGTGGGGGCCTAGGGAGAAGAGAGAGAAGAAAATAAATATCTTGAAGAGAAACAAAAAATTTTCCCAACTTGGGCCTTACTTTGATCAGTACAACAAAATGTTTTTTGGCTGTCCACACCAAAGCATACTCACCTTGCTGATTATGCCAACTGTTATAGGGTAGTGTCTTTAGAAATGGCTCACCAGTCAAAAGCATTCCAGGTCCTTCTTGCCTGAAATAAAGAACTGGAAAAGACAATCCAAAAACAATGCCAGAAGTTTATTTGAAAAATGTGCAGTGAATGGTTATGGAAGAAACTAGCTCAGCAGAGCTAACTTAGGCCAAACAAAGACAAAAAGAGGGTAAAAGAAAAAAAAAGAAAAAAAAGAAAAGAAAAGAAAAAGAAGATAAAAGACATGAATGTGAGAAATATGGCTTGGGCTATTGTGGAAACTCATGCATGCCAGTGGCTTTTCATGATGGCTGGTCATCTTTTTTTTTTCATTTAAAGAGGAAAAAACAAAACAAAATGAAACAGAATAAAGGGTAGCGACAATACAGTATTTCAAGGAAAAAAGGAGGAGTACAACAGCAATAAAACCTAAGAAATTATTACTTGACTAATTACATACTGACTTCTTTGAAAGAGTTGTTCTAATTACAAAGTTAAAACATGTAAAGTAGACATTCAATCAGTGAGACTGTTAACAGTTCTGCTCCACGATCTGACAAAAACAATATGGTCATCTATCTTATCCACTCAAATATACATGCAATTATATCAATAGGGTAAAATTAAACACAACAAAATAGAGCAATGCGGATCACAAGAAAGCAATGTAAGACATAAATTTCAAAGCTAGACAATTGGAGATATTCACTCTCTATCATATTGACTCTTGTTTTCTTCCAAATAGTTGTCCATATTGTCACATATAGGGAATTCACATGAAACAACCTAGTATGGAATTGATCTGAGCAGGACGAGAGGGACATTACAGGTCTTCAAGACCAGACATTAGGGAAGCCATGAATGGCTGTCATAATGTCTCTCATTCTCCTCAAAACAGCTGTCCATACCTTAATGTGTATTGAACTTAGACAAGGCAAAGCGAGCTAAGATCACTTTGAACGAAAAGTGATAGTTTTGCTGGACTTCACAGGCTGGTCATCTTTCATATCACCCAGATCTCCTCAGAGCTCACAAGAAGTTCTGTACATGGGATTCTGGAGTTATCCTGGGATCTTGTAATTGACAGGTCTCACTCATTTCCCCCAGCTACCTTTGCCACACTTTATCTTCTAAATCAGAAGAATTTCCTTCAGTTGACAATTATAGGTCAAATATGCTGGTCAGAAATTTTGTCAGGTTTTGATTATCTGGAAATGTCTTCATCTCACTTTTTGAAGGATAGTTTGGCTAGATAGAATTCTTGATTGACCAATTTTATCTACAGACACTTTGTTTAAGTTATCCCAGTGCTTCCAGCCTTCATGGTTTTTGATGAAAAGTCAACTATTAATGTTACTTGGGCCCTCTTGTCATGTTGAAGCATTTGCATATACCTTTTTTCAGAATTTCCTCCTTGTTGTTGTCTTTTTATTGACCCTAAAGTGATTAGTGTGTATTTCTGAGTTTATCTTAATTGGTGTTCACTGATATTTTTATGGACCAATTAAATAATGTTTTATATCAAATTTAGGAAAATTTCCACCATTATTTCTTCAAGTACTTTTTCTGTCTCCTTATAGTCTACCTTTTTGGTCTCACACTACACATACATTTGAAGGTGTCCCATAAGCCTCTGAAGTTGAGATATCTTTCTATTTGCCTTCTAATTTTTCTTCAGCCAGTTGAAATCTATTAAAATCATCTTATGACTTGATTCTAGCAGTTACACTTTTCAGCTTTGATATTTTAGTTGTTATTTTTTGTTTATATATCAGATTAATTTGTATCTCTATTGTTTTCTTTATTCAGAAAGATAGTATTATCATAATTTCCTTTAGCTATTTAAATATAATTTTCTTTAATTCTTTAATCATGTGTGTATAGTTGATTTAATCTCTTTATTCAATAAGTCAGAAATCCGGGCCACCCTGGATACTTCATGTTGACTGCTTTCATTTTTTTTCATATGGTCCACACTTCTCTATTTTTCTATGTGTCCCCAAATTTCTTCTTGAAAGCTGGGTATTTAAAGTAATATATTGTAATGACTTTGGAATTAGGTCTCCATGTCCCCCAGTCTTTCTTGTTATGGCTTGATGTTTTTCCCCATTGCTGCTTCCATGACCTTCCTAGATTAATTCAGTATGTTATGCATTTCTTGTAATGCTGCTACTTTGTCTTCTAGTTTTTGTCTTTAATTTGACTTTTAATTTTTAGGCCTTGTTTAATATTTGTCTCTGAATTAACATAGTTTGTAGTTAACTAATTGTTTAGAATATTTATTAAATGCAACAAACCACTTTTGATTCCACACTGTTCCAAGATGATTTTTGTGAGAAGTCACATCTTAAATTTCAGGTTTCTAAGTTAGTCTTAGTTTTTGCTCCCCACTTGAACAAAGTATCAAGGACAGCTAGGATGAAGCCCCTCTAGGCTTCACTGAGCATGTACACACACATGCACATCTGTGCAGCGTTTAGATCTCTTGCACTATATTGGACAATTTTGAAGTCCCTTTTGTTGGTCTTATTAACACTAGCAAAAATTTATTTTACACTTTTAGCTAAGCTCTTTTTGGGTCTAATTAAATTCAGAGCCTTGGGCAGCTTCAGTGTTATTAACTCCAGTTTAGTTTTACTATTTTCAATAACACCCTGGGGAATAAGGATTTTTCTGAAGAACTGAATGATTCAGGTTAAATGATCCAATGCCTTGGAAATATGATGTTTTAAGGATACTGCTACAGACATTGTCAAAACATTAATGGTGTTCTAGAAAAGAGAATTTACACAGAACTCCACTGGCTGCCAGATTTTCGTGACTGCAGTGCTCCACTGCTATGGTGAGAGGTCAATGGAAGTAATCCAAATTTAAAACAATATACCTCCACACTTTTATCAAAGTTCAGCAGGTTGTTTTTGTATGAATATCTTTTAATTAGTTCTGAGCTTTTGGCTAATTTCTAGAATTGCAGAGTGGTTAGGTTTTTAATAGTTTTACAAATTTTTTATATGCTTGTGTGAAAGAAAGGATTTACTGAAGTCTTTGCTCTGCCATTCTGGTGGTCCCACCCTTGTAAATATTTTGAAACTCAGCTGCAGTTATAATGACATTTTAAAACAGAACACCAGAGCATGATCCTCATACAGGGATGATATCAGACCCTCCAAATATGCTATAAGGGAAATATTACAACTCACAACCTTTTAGATGTCTGATATGCTGAGTTTGTGCTCTCTAAAATTGAAGAATCAATTCCAGGAACAATGGAGGGAACAGGAGGGGACACCCAGAAAGTGGGTTGCCTGAGGATCCCATTTCTTAGGGGAAGTTTCATAGATCACAACACTGTTAGTACAATGCAGCCGTGATCAACCAATAAGAATATAAGTATAGCTGTTCAGGTAACACTGACCCAGTGGGGAAGTAAATCGTGTCGTGAGTGAGCATGGAAAGAACACAGAACTTCTCAGGTAGATGATGAATCCAAAGGTCTTGGTTGCCCGCTAAGGTGACTGATGCCTGTCTAGACTTTATTAGATCAGGTGTTGTCTACTCTTATCCCTTGGGAAGTATGTAGGCCTGATCATTTTGCTTTTAATATGTGGCCTAGTCTCCAATCTATGTGTATCTGGCCGCAGTCCTAATGTGTTTTCATTTGTCTTGACTCTTTCTCGAGTGTCCAGCCCTATCTGACTGCCTAACATATTCCTACCTAGTTTTGATGGTTATAATAATCCTACCTAATAAAAGTTAAATGGTAGTTTAATATAATCCACTACTAATCTTTATTCCCTTTTCACAGTTGACTCAAAAAACCCAAACGATTTGCTTCATTTCAATTAAGAATTAACCCAGTTACACAGATTGCATTTAGTTTATATGAAGTCACTTTTTGAGGAATTTGATTCTGGCCCTTTGGAAAAGGAACATTTATTAAAAGGAGACATAAAGTTAAGGAAATACTCTAATTGTGTTGGAAAGACTTGCACACGTTATAAACCTAAGGGAAATCACTGTAGTTTGTGGCTTATAAACAGCCTTATTCATTTCTTCTTCAATGATGGTTATTAATTCCAGTTTTGGGTAGCATCCAAGAAAAGAATCAGAAGCTGAAACTGTGAAAAAGGCAAATTCAGAAAGGTTCAAAATCAAAGAGGAATACTGGGGAGAGGGAATGTAAAGTTCTTGGATAAGCCACCAGTAATTCACTGTGTTTGTTATGAGATGATAAACTCTTGGAGGATTGCTATTTCTTGTGAACTACTTCTCTACTTCGCATTTTCACATTTTATTTCCATTGGCCAATGCTAAAAACTAGTAGAAAGATCCTTGAGGGCCTGGTTTCTGTTTGCAGCTTGTCCAGTATTGTGTACTTGAGGTTAAGTCACTTAGCTTCTCTGAGCCTCCCTTGACTTGTGAAATGAGATTAGATTAGATGTCTACAGAATTGCTTTTGCCTCTCAAGTATGATTATTTTAAGGTTTTTCTCTGTCAGGTATATGTAATAAACAGCTCAGTGACTGAGCTTATCTTTTTTACTTTGCTTACTCTGAAAATCAGGTACCTAATAAATTCCTTTCTCCTTTTCTTACCATAACCTATTTTATGGAAAGAATCTTAAATTTTAATCTTAATAGAAGTAGAATAGATTATATTCAGGAGATGGAAATATTGCATATTCTTCTCAGTCAAGCCTCAAATAATACTACTATTGATATAGGAATGGTATTGGACTTCCAAATTATATAGGGGAAATATTGTAATTCCCAACTGGCTAGAAGTCCAATAGGCCTAGCTCATGGTCCCCAAAATCAAAGAATGAATTCTAAGGAACAATGGAAGTTAAGTGTAAGAAATATTTATCGAGGGAGAATGATACAGCTCCTGAGAGGCAAGAGGGATCCCACGTGGGATGCCCAGAAACTTACATTTCAAGTGATGTAGCAAGTGTTTATGGAAAGAACAATGAACTTTTCAGAAAAGGATGAGTCCTAGGGTCTTGGTGACACATCGAGGTGACTCATGTCTGTCTAGACTTCATTAGACCAGGTGTTACCACTTATCTCATCCTTTGAGGAAGCATATAGGCCTGGTCATTTCCTTCTTATCTTGAGGCCTGGTCTCCAACAGATGAGCCTCTGGCATTAGTTGTAATGAATTTTCATGTTTAGACTTACTCTTGACAGGCCTATCTGACTACCTATAATATTTCTAACTAACTTAGCTGTCAATAATACTGTAACAAAAGATACTTGGTTTTTAGAGTAAAAGCTAGCTATTTTCCTAAATTAAACATCAATAAACTACTTGAAGAAAAATAGTATATTGTGATTCAGAATAAATATATTTTCTGTGTCAGTTTCCCAAAAATTAAATTCTGAAAGAATCTCAGTTAAATTAGATTATAGACTCTTAAATCTTCTCAAAACAGAGATACTTTTGGAGATGCCATGGAGTCACAATGAAAGTCCTGCTTATCAGTCCACTCTTGGTATATTGAACATGTATTTCAGAGATCACCTGTGCTGAACAATATGAGGAAGATATACTAAAAATTACAATTGCATATTCATTTATACTCATTTTACTTAGCCAAATCACATAATCACAATCATAGCATCTACCCAGGTACTGAAATTACCCAGAAACTGAAATCATAAAATCTACCCAGGTACTGAATCTACCCAGGTACTGAATAATCATTTTCCTTCATAAACTATGCATAAATCAGATAATTCCAAAATGCACTTCACCCTGAGCATTTAGTGATTTCTGAATCCCTTCTGAAGTATGTGTTTAAACAAAAGTAAAACCTTCTATGCACCCAGAGGTCTTCCACTCATCCTCTCCTGTATCCAAACTTTACCATTTTAAAGCTATGAGTTCTAGGACTGGGGATTTAGCTCAGTGGCTTAAGCGCCTGCCTGGCAAGCTGGAGGTCATGAGTTCAATCCCTGGTACCAAAAAAAAAAAAAAAAAAAAAAAAGCTATGAGTTCTTACAGACACAAGGACAGTTACTAAGCTACAAGGGTATAAATGCTCCAATGAGGATTAAAAAAAACAAAATCAGTTACATTAGTCATTAGTCAAACCACAGCCAATATGCAGTCATTGACTGAATATCTACATCTTGTCGCCACTGAACAAAACACAGTGGGGATATTATGTTAGCCCAAACATCTGCCACTGAGGGAGTTTATAATTATGCATATAAGTGTTTCTGTGTGGGGCTAGAAGGCAGAAATTTCTTTGTTTATTTTTAATTTTTTTATTTTAAACAGGGTAAAACAAAGCAGATCAGAAGAAAACCATGTAAGTGATACAGATTTCAAAGTAAGACAACAGGAGATCAACAGTGGCTACCATAATGTCTCTAGTTTTCTTCTAAATAGTTGTCCATATCTTCACACACAATGAATTCATACAAAACAAAACAGTATAAAACTGATCAAAACAGAATAATGAAGGCATTACAGGCCTTCAAAACCAGACAATAGGAAAATCAACAATGGCTACCGTAATGTCTCTTGTTCTCCTCAAAATAGCTGTCCATACCTTCATGTATGTTGAAATTAAATAATACAAAACAGACTAAAACCAATCTGAACAAAGAATAAAAGCATTACTGGATTTCACAGCATGATGATAGGAAATCAGCAATGGATACCATAATGTCTCTTTTTCTTCAATGTAACTGTTCATTTCATCACACATAATACAATCGATTCTCGTAAACTGCTTAGGAGAAGTTCTAGGCATGTATAAGCTTCTACATGTATATCTATCCTTTCTGCATTAGAGGAAAAAACAAAACAAAACCAATTACTAGAAACACAGGAGACAAAAAAGACAAATAAATAACAATAGCAAAGAGCCCAAAACAATGACAATATAGGCAAAAGGCAGAAATTTATACAAAAATATAAACAATGTGATGTTACACAATAACAATAGAATGTACTAGACACATAATAGGTGTTAGAAAAGTTCAGAGGAAGGACTTACCTCTATGGTCAATTGGTGAGAACAGGAATGAATCACAATGATAACATTTAAATGACTGTAATACAGTAGATGAACATTTCCCAGATTCCAACTTACTATGTAGATGGTCCTTTTCGTACTTACATAAATGTATTCATAATGCCAACCCTATTTTGAAGAGAAGAAGAGAAACCAATTTAATTATACTTACATGTTCAAAATTTCATCTTTGTACTGTTTGTTAAAAATGCAAGTACTCATAGCTCTGTGACTTATATGATATGTGCTTAATACAATGCTATCTAAGGCTTGCAGGAAATACTTTTTTTCTGGGAATCAAACTCAGGACCTCATGCTTACCAGACAGCTGCTTATGCCACCAAGCTATATCCCTGGCCCTTTCATTTTGTTTTGTTTTGTTTTGTTTTTGTACCAGGAATTGAACTCACAACCTTGCACTTGTCACTGAGCTATATCCTTGGCCACAAATAACTTTTATGACTGCAAAAAGATTGTGATAAAACTTTCAAGCCAAGATTGGAAGTACACACCTGCAGTCTTATTATCCTGGGAAGCTAAGGCAACTTTGAACCCAGCCTGGAGAGTTTAGCAACTTAGCAAGATTCTTTCTCAAGATTTAAAAAAAAAAAGAAAAGAAAAGAAATAAAGGACTGTGGCTGTGGATCAGTGTGAAGGACCTGGGTTCATTCCCTAGTACCACAAAAGAAACCATCAAGAAGAAAGAAGAAAAAGAAAGAGAGAAAGAGAGAAAGAGAGAAAGAAAGAAAGAAAGAAAGAAAGAAGAAAAAGAAAGAGAGAAAGAGAGAAAGAAAGAGAAGGAGAGAAAGAAAGGAGAAAAGAAAAAGCCTCTTATCAATACATTGATAAAAAGCTTACCTCACTTACCATTTGTTGCATTAAAAATGTTAGTTAAACATAAGTAAAATGACAAATAAATGTATAAATACTCTAATAAGGGCTTTTTCTATTCCTGATTAATTATAATGAAGAAGTGCTGAGATGAGGTACTAAAAAGTTCAGCTAGCTCTATAGTTTCAAAAATTTCCTGATGACCCCTTCTGTGCATTTTTTTCACCTGCTTCTATTCCAGCCACTTTTATGTTTCTGTTCTGACATGCCTCACTCTGAACATTTCCAAGGGTCTCAGCTTTTGAATATACTTTGTGAGTTCATGTGTTATCATTTCAAAGAATTTTCAAAACTGACAGTGATGAAATTCAGCAATTGACCAATGATATCGAATGGAGGATGGAAATGTTTAGTTCCAACTAAAATTCTTGAGCAAATAATCACTTTGTTACTTTCCTTAGGGCACAAGATGAATTTCTGTAGAATTATATAATGTGTGTTTACATAACAGAAAATTCGGCAGGAAATAAAATGCTCCCTCATTTATGGGCAGTAGTGTTAATGTGAAAGTTAGCTATCTTTTCTTTTCTCAAGAGTTTCTTTTAATAAGTAAAGATGAATATATTAAAAGTACTGTGTCTGTTCATCTGCCAGTAAGCATAGAATACAACTAAGGCTCACTGGCATTTTTTTGAAGTACTGTAGTGCTTCAAATTAAAAATGAGATTTGTTATTAGGTAGACATAGGTTTAAATCCCTACATTGCCACATTTTCATTTTGGCAAATCACTTCTTATTTCTAAATATAAATTCCCTCATCTATAAGACATGGATATACTATGTAACTGGCATGGCATTGAGGGTTAGAAACTATATGCATGAAGTATCTAACACTTAGTATGTCTGTGTTATTTTAATTATTAACAACAGAATTACCTTTAACATTGGTTTTACTAGAAAGTTATTTTAGAGGCCTTAAATAAAAGTGATCAGGCAAATTATATTCAAGTTCACATAAATCAACACGTTGAATCTGTCCTAGATGAATGATTAGAAATGTGATGAGATCAGACAATGAAAAAAAATACGGAAAATATGTAATAAAAAAGAGGAACAAAGGACACAGTATCTCATATTCCTAATCATATATATCATGTCCATACTTAAAAACTAGTTTATTTTTGCCATTATGAAAACATAGCTTCCCAGATAAAGCCCCCTAGATAACAGACAGTAATTAGCTGTCTGGGATATAGCTGGAAGGTTGTGCTTCTGGGTAAAGAAAAAATGTTATCCCTGATAGATAATAGAATGTTTTAAATTCCAAACTTGTAGTCCAATTCCTATCTCGATTTTCTAACTACATTTTAAAATTTATCATAAACAAAAAACTGGAGAATAAATGTATACCTAGAGTCACACGATGAAATATAGTATTAAAGTTCTGCATATAAATCTTATGTCCTTAATTAGAGTGATCAAGCTCTCCAAAATTCCCTTTTCAAGGACATTTGTGAAAAGAACAAATTGCCTCTTGGTGGAATGTAATTTTTCAGTAGTCTATATGAGCTTTTGGACTAAAAATGAGTGTATAGACCTGTATCAGGTTCAGTAAAATGGGCAGCTAATTGGGACAATGGAAGTAGAGGTGAAATTGTGTTACCTTAGGTGGGAGACTGTCTGTAGCTGTTATCTTAATACTTGGCTCATTCATTCACATTACTTCAGTTTATCTTCAATCAATCCAGTACAGTAGGCAAACTAGGAAATTGTTTTGAGCTTTCAAAAGAGAAAGCCAATGTATGTGGCAGAGGAAGTACTAAAATATGTCACTGTCCTTTTCCTATACCCATTAAAACTGTAGTTTTTCTCCAGCCCTTTGGGGTGGAAGCAGAGTTAAGCACCTATTAAGCAGTATTAATTTTTTGCATATGACATCCCTAAGCTAGTTACTACTCAAAGAAAAAGTTCTTTAAAGTAAAATAGGATAACTGCTTAAAATAGACAGTGGAACCCTGAGCTTATTTAGTTAGTCACAGGAATATATGTACAGTCAAAATTAACAGCTACTTCAAGTGACAACTCTACACTTTGATTACAAAACCTCTGCAGTTCAGAGCCAGCTTTTCTTCAGCTGAGTGTCAATTTATTTGTAGGAGAAGTCGGCAAATTTGGTATTGGAAGATACTTTATAAGTTTATGTAACAGTGATTTTAGTTTATAAAACATTTGAAAAATATGGCTAACAAAACTAAAAATACAATATACTTCACTCAGATGCAAAATACCAATTTTTAATATATTTCTTATTAGTGTTTTTTAATTTTACAAAATTTTGGGTTTCAATATGATATTTTCATGCATTCATATAACATATTTGTACATATCTATAATTATTTTTGATCATACATTTGATGTTTACAAAAGCTGACTATTTACTAACCTATTTTGAAAGTCTCAATAAAAATTAAAAAATGACCAAGCAACCAGCTCTCCGCCCTGGTAAGAGGCTCTGAGCCTATCGGCAAACAGGCTGAGAATCAAACATCCCTCCCAACCCCCCGCTAGCAAGTGGGAGCCAGGGATCTGAGCATCTCTTGGGAGGTTGACCATATATAATATAGCAAATAAGGGGGGATCCCTTCTACCATCTCTTTGAAGGCAAATATTTCATCACTATTTTGCTTTGTCCTGATTAATGGTATTGCTCTATTCAATATTCTGTTTTGATAAGTTCTATGATATTCTTTATTTCCTTTGATTTTGCTATACCTGATTGAAAGAACAACTACTGTGAAGATAATGAGATATACTATGGTACCTATTACTGTTATCCCGGTAACCTGCTGTGAAGTTCCTGTACAAATTTCACTGCACTGTCTCAATTGGCTTTATTCAATCTTGTTTTGTTGTATTTTACTACCTTCAAAATAATAAACAATTTAAAAAATAAGAAAATGTAGCTTATACAGAGCTTGTTCTCAGATTTAACTTATATAAGTAAAAAATAAAATATAGAATGATTGATAACTAGAAATTTGAGTTTTGAAATTAATAAATATTTTGAGATAATATATGGATCAAAACTAATGAAAATTATATAAATGTTATTGGTTTGTAGAGGCATTTCTTCAGTGTCTATACTTGCACATGGTCAAATTCTTGTGCATTGTCTAGTCAACTAAATTGCCTTCTCCTTATAAGAACACAAACTGTATTTGATTTAAGGCCCACTCTACTCCAGTATGACTTAATCTAAATTAAATATCTCTAAAAAGACACTATTTCCAAATAAGGTCACATTTTGTGGTTTTGAGTAGACATGAATGTGGGGGATATAGTTTTCTCAGTGTATTGACTTACTGATCACAGAAAATATTAATGCTCTTATAGTCATTAAATAATTCAAACTTTTTTCCACTATGGCATTCCCAGAGGCAGATAGCTTTATTGGGAAGTTCATGAAACATTAAAGAAACAAAATATTCCAATCTTGTATAAGTCATTAGCAAAAATGAAAATAAAATATCATTTCCAATTTTATTATCATAGAATAACTTTGATATTGGTGAGAAAAAGAATACAAGAATATCTTAAGTATCAAGATAAATGAAAAAACTCTAAAAAAATTAGAAAAGAAAAGAAAGGTATATAACATAATCAGGTTAAGTTTGTCCTAGGAATGCAAAGTTTTTTTAACATTAGGGTATCAACTTATGGATTTCATAACTTTAGCAAATTAAAGAAAAAAAGACCAAATAATGATCTCAAAGATACTGTACACTAAAACAGTTGATAAAATCCGGTATCCTCTCGTGAATAAATATATCAGAAAACAAAAAATAAAAGAAAATGTCATTCATCTGACTAAAAGCTTCTTCAAAATATACACAGCAAGTGTCATATTATTGAGAAAACAGTAAACACTTTCTACTTGAGATTAATGATCAGCAAGGACTCACGCTACAGTCACTGCTATGCAACATCATGCTAGTGGTGGTCTTAGCCTGTAGAGTTGGGCAAGAAAAAAGATAATGGATGTTTAGGCTATGTAGACAGATAAATACAGAAATTGAAGAGAGAGAAATAGTATTAAAATTCATAGACAATATGATTAGTTTTATAAAAATCTAAAATGTCTATACAAAATTAAGACATTTAATAAAAAGTTTGCCAAATATAAAATAAATTTGCAGAATTCATTGCATTTTAGCAAAGATTTAAAAATTAGAAAACTTAATTTTAAGATGTTCCATTTACAATAGCATTAAAAATTTGAAGCTGAGCAGGGGATTTAGCTCAGTGGCATAAGCAGCTGCCTGGCAAGCACTGGGTCATGGGTTCAATCCCCGGTACCAAAGAGAAACAAAAAAGTTTGTACAAATTTGAAGCTAGTAACTCAAAATAATTTTACCAAGCTTAATGAAAGACTTCTATGAAAAAACTCATCAAACTATAGAAATAGAAATAAAGAAGAAATAAAAGACACTCATTAAATAGAACAAAATAGGACGTTTTGCCCCATATTAAGATATGCTATAAATCTAGAGTAAAGAATTCAGTGTTATATTGGTAGAGAGACAGCCACATAGACAAGGACCAGAACAAAGACAGGAATCCAAATCCACTCCAAAATGAACATCCATAATATAGTTAGATATTTTAGATTGATATGAAAAGGATAGAATTTTCCATAAGAGGTACTAAAAAAGTGGACACCAATATGTGAAAAATAAAACCCAAGCACTTCTTCATACCATATTCAAAATAAATTACAGTTGCACTAAAATACTAAATATGAAATATTGAATTTTTCAGATTTAAGAAAATTATTTAATAGAATATTTTCATGATAATATAAAAAAGAAATTATTAAATAGGTCACAGAAAGTAATAAATGTAAGAAATGGTAAATCTAGCTACAAATCATCACTCCAAACTGGAAATAATCAAATTGCACCAGCAATGAACACTTAAGTTAAGTGCTTTAGTAATACAATCAGATATTATACAGATGAGAAAGCTGAGACACAAAATGTGACTGTTTACTTAAATCACAGATTTTAAGCAGAGGTAGGATTTGCTTCCAAAACATCTAATGCTAAAAACTTTAGTCATTGAACTTGCTGTCTCTCAAATTTACTCTGGAAAATAAATAAAAGAAATAAAATTAGCTTGAACTGATGAAATTCACATTTTTAAAAGTCAAAAGAGTTGGTTATGAGCAATTTCATGTGATTCAACTTAATAGTTCACTTTAAAGTTCTGAGACCAATTGGCGTGAAATTACCTAGCTCAGCATTAACAGCCCACTTCTTCGTAGCTTTCTCACATGGTATGACTTTCTGGACTGTCTCTTATCACTGGAATGATTTTTCTTTTTTTCTTTTTTTTCTTTAAACGGCACAATTTTTAAAGGGCTTCAAGTTGTTTTTTTATCCTAGTTTTCATTTTATGTATAAGTAATGGTGGCACAAAGTCCCAAACTCTATCCAAAAGGAATGGAAATGATAACAGCAATTATAATTTTCTACATCTGAAATAATAGTCTTTGGTATACATTTGTGACAAGTTAGAAGACCCAGAAGAGTTTTTGGGCTGAACTATACCTCTAATGAAAATGAACCATCTGTCCTTGAGTTTGATCACCCACATGACTCTTCACAACACAAACCCAACCAATAAAGTTGAAAAACATTTCCAAAATTTTAAAGGAGGCCGAAATAGTCGTCTATACCTTCATACACAATAAGTTAATACAAATCAAATAGTATAAAAGCAACCAGAATGAAAGAACAAGAGGCCGTATGAGTCTTCAAAACCAAAAACTAGGAAATCAATAATGGATACAATAATGTCGCTTGTTTCCTTCAAAATAGCTGCCCATAGATTCATGCATATTGAAATCAAATATTGAAAACAGACTAAAACAAATCAAAACCAAGAATAAAAAGCATTACTGGACTTCAAAACAAAATGATAGGAAATCATCAATGGTTACCATGATGTCTCATTTTCTTCGTTGTAGCTGTTTATACCATCACATGTAATAAACTCAATTTTTGTAAACTCTTTAGGTCAAGTTCTAGGTATAGATAAGCCTATATATGTACATCTATCCTATCTGTATTAGAGGAAAAGACAAAACAAAACAAAGTTTAAGAATCCCCAAAATGTTCTCTGGGACATATTTTTAAATGTATTTTGGGTTTAAATAATACTTTAAAGGAGAATTGGTAAAAGTACATAAGATTTTATGGTAATCATGACCCCTCATTACATAGCTTTGAAGCCTTTTAATGTTTTCATTCATTAGTTGAAATGGTTTTATTCTGTTTTGTTTGACTTTATTATGTGTGATGGCATGAACAGCTGTTTTGAAGAAAACAAAACATTATGGCAGCCATAGCTGATTTAATATCGTCTTGCTTTGAAGTGCTACCATGGTTTTATTCTTCTGTTACCATTGGTTCTATCATGTTGTATCTTATTGGGATTTTAAAATATATGTGATAGTATAAACAAATTTTTTATGGAAAATGAGATATTAAGTAGCCATTGATCATTCTCTGTTATTCGGTTCAGAATGCCCTGTAATTCTTTCATTCTTTTGAATGGTTTTATACTATTTTGTTATGTTTGATATTATTGTATTTGAAACTATGCTTAACTATAGCAGAGAAAGAGATATTGTGACAGCTACTGTTAATGTCCGGTTGTCATATTGTAAAGTGTTGTGTTGCTTATGTTGTTCCATTCTAATCTGCTTCGCTCTGTCCTCTTTTGTTTTATTCTCTTTAAAATAAAAAATAATAGTTTAAATGAGTATATTTTGAGTTTGGTGGATGAAAAAAATCAATATTTATCCCTCATCTTTTGCCCAATAATGACAATTAAACTAGGAGAAAATTAAGAATTTCCTCTTCACCTGCATTTCTTCTCTTCTATCTCCATACTGGCTTTATGTCTTAACATCTATTCATAATATCACATGTACAAAAAATAGTACTATATGGATTTTGGATTTTAATGATATTTTTATCCTTCATCTGTAGTACCTTCCCAATTCAGATGAAATAAAATATAGATTAAGACTAAGTCAGAAATATTTCTCTTTTCTTGAAAATTTTTTTTATTTTGATGAGAACAAAACCAAAAGAAATAAAACAAAATAGAGTCAATCAAAATAAAACAATGAATGTGATATAGGACTTCAAAACAAGATAAAAGAAAATCAATAGTAGCTACCATAATGCCTCTTGTTATCTTCAAAATAACTTGTGCATATCATCAGGCATAATAAAATCAAACAAAATAGTACACAATAAAACCAATAAAAACAAAACAATGGAAACAATACATGACTTCAAAACAAGATAAAAGGAAATCGATGATGGCTACCATAATGTCTCTTGTTATCTTCAAAGTAGTTGCCTGTACCATCACCATAATAAAATCAAACAAAACAAGGCAGAATAAAATCAATCAAAACAAAACAATGAAAGCAATACAGGGTTTTGAAACAAGATAATAGGAAATCAATAATGGCTATCATAATATATTTTCTTATCTTAAAATAGCTGCCCATGCCATCAAATATAACAAAACAAAACAAAATAAAACCAACCAAAACAGAACAATAAAAACAGTACAGGGTTTGAAAACACGATAATAGATTAACAATGACCACTGCCTTCCCTTTCTAGACATTTCATTACCTTTCATTTTCACAATATCTATTGTGCATTATAAATCTCAATAACTCCTTTAGTTTTTTTATACTAGGGAGATAACACAACTTTCACCCATGTGACTCTGAACCATGTCACCCATAAGCATGATCTCAAGTTGTATCCATTTACTTACAAGAGCTTCAAGGTTATCTTTCTTTATAGTTGAGTAGCTTTCCACTGTATAAATATGCCATGTCTTTCTTATCCATTCTGCAATTGCTGGACAAGTTACCCCCATTTTTTTCTGGTTCCCTGTCACATAGAGCATTGTTCTCTCTCCTTTGACTTTCAGTCTATGAACACCCTTTCAAGTTAAATGTGTTTCTTGTATAAAGCATATTGATAGATTCTGTCTCCTGAGGCAGTCTGCCTGTTTTTCATTTTATTGGTAAATTGAGGCCATCTAAATTAGTGATTATGGCTAACATGCACTGCTTTGCCTCTGCAGTGCTATTTTCCTGCCATTGGCTGCCTACTTTTTCCCTCTATTCAATTGTCTGCCATGTTCAGTGATCCCCCTCTACCACTGTTCCTGGAACCATGGTCATTTTTATCTCTCTCTAGAATGTCCTTCAGCATTCTTTGTAGGATTGGTTTGGCAGTCATGATTTCCTTCAGTTGTTCTCATGGAAGTATATTGTTTCTCCATTAAATTTGAAAGATAGTTTCACAGGATACATCAATATGGGTTGGAAGTTGCTTTCTTTCAGGACTTGAAACACTTCACTCCAACCTCTTCTTGACTTGATGGTTTGTGCTGAGGTGTCTGAAGTGATTCTGATTGGTTTTTCTTGAGCTGATGTGCTTCTTTTTTCTAACAGCCTTTAGTATTCTGTTTTTGCACTGAATTTCTGGAGCCTTGATTATTATATTTCTGAGTGTAGATTTATTTTGGTTATGGCTATATGGAGGTCTATATGCCTCACTTATCTGAATGTCATATCCTTTTTGTGTGCTTGGGAAGTTTTCTGCTATCACTTCTGTAAATAGACTTTTAGTGTGCTTTGTATTGACCCCTGTCTTTTTGCTGACACCTATTATTCTTAAATTATTTTTCTTTGTGTTGTCTTACAGCTACTGAATTGTTAGTTCCTGGTTCCTTGTTATTTTTTAGAGATCTTTCCTTTTGCAATTGTTAACTGCAAACCTATCCTCAAGCTCTGAAAGTCTATCTTCAGTTTCTTTCAAGTGGTTTTGCCAGCTGTCATTAGAGTTTTTAATTTCGTGGATATCTCTTTAAATCTGTTTCCTGTATTCTAAATCTTTTTTATATTGTTCATTCAAGGTTTCCCTCATTTTTGTATGCGCCTCTATTTTTTTAATCTATGTGTTCTTTAGTGATGCTTAGCAATTCTTTTATTGTTTTTCATTTCTTCTTTTACCTGAGTTAGTATTTCTTTTATAGCCTCATGAAGTTGTTTCTTTACTTCAGTTGCCATCACTTCAGACATTTCTGGTGTATCACTCCTGATCTCTTCTGTGTTTATGTCTCCTGGACTTTCTCTGCATTGATTGGAGGCCAGAGATTGTCTTTTGCTTCTTGGTCTTGACATTTTCCTGGGTTCTTTCAGAAAAGTGGGTAGTGGGGTCCCAGACACTTTCTGCATTGGCTACAATTTCTCTGAGTGTGTTGTTTGATTGTCCTGGCCCATGCTGACTATGGGTATCTGATGGTGGTCATTGTTGCACTGGTGTGTGGCTGGCTGCTACTTTTCCCAGCCTGTGCTGGCTACCAGCAGCAGGAAGCATCCTAGATGGTGGTTGGTATGTGCCTAGGGATGGGCTGGCCACTGGCTCTGGATCTGAGCTGGTTACCTGCAGGAAGCATCTCTGATGGTGATCAGAGTGTGCCAAAAAATGTTTTTTGTAAACCATGTCATGTCCCAAAGTCAAGTTTTTTCCTTCTACTTTAACTTGTGTTTGGAAAAAATGAGCTTATTAGTGTAGGTCTTTTCAAAGTACACTGTCCTTACCCAATTCTTGGAAAAAACATTAGAAAAATTACATTTCTCAAGAAAACTGAAACCTCTTCCTTACTAGCACCATCTCCAGAAGGAAATTATTTGTTTCATATTTTTGGTCCATGGAAAATTATGTGGGAAAGATTTTGAAACAGTTCATCCTTTTACAGTAATTAAGATGAAGGATTACTTGTGGATTTTAACTGTGCTGCAGAATGCTAATATTTTCATGTAGTTATTTTGTTACTATACAACTTATGATTCCTGCTTTATCCTATTTACACTTACAAAGAACAGAATGTCCCAATGCTTCTCATTAACTGGAGGCTTATCCCTGTAAAATGTTGAGTCATCTCCTCTCAGTGCTTCAGCTTCTAGCTTTTAGAAGTGTCACTAGTTCTTTTTTAGCTGATTCTTTTTTTCTTTCCTACTTTCTTTGGGTTCAAGTCACTTATTTTTTTGAAACATTAAAAAGTTTTACTGATACATAAACACAAAATTGGGCATATTAATGGAATACCAATCTACAATTGCATAGTGTTGAACCAAGTTAAATATATGTATGATCTCAAACATTTATCATTTCTTTATGGTAAAATATTGAAAATCCTTTCTTCAATTTTTTGAAATATATAGTATATTATAATTATCTATAGTTACTCTATTAGATTACAGCATATCTATTAGAATTTTTGCTCCTAGTAACCACTGATGAACCTTTTCACATCCCTGATCCCTTGCCCATGCCAACTTCTGGTAATTCTACTTTCTGTCTAAATATGAATGAAAACTTGTAATACTGTACCTATTTTTCTATACCTGACTTATTTCACTTAAATAATCACCTTGGTTCCACCTACATAATCACAACCAAAAGAATTTCATTCATCTTTGTAACTAAATAGCATCCTAATGTGTATATACACCACTTCCTTTATCCATTCATCAGATATTGGATACTTCATTTCTTTCCATTTCTTGGCTATTCAAGCTGCAATAAACATGAAAATGCAGATGTTTCTTTAAAATAGTGACTTCACTTCCTCTGGGTATATACCCGTTAGAAGAGAAAATTGTGTGTGTGTGTGTGTGTGTGTGTGTGTGTGTGTTTTCCTGGAGATTGAACCCAAGGTCTTTTTATTGAGCTAAATTTCCAACCCCTTTTTATTTATTTTAGAGACAAGTTCTCCCTAAATTGCTTATGCTGGATTTATGATCCTCCTGACTCAGAGTCTAGGAGTTCTGGAATTACAAGAGTGCCCCACCACACAAGCAAGAGGAATTAATTCTTGAAGGGAACACAAATCTTATCCAGGCCTTTCTCAAATAGTAACAATAACAACAACAGCAACAACAAAAATTACATAAAATGGGAAGAATTTTAAGAAGTTCTTAGAGATCCTTGATATATGTGTGAATTCTCTAAAAATGTGAAGAGTAGATCTCTAAGAACTTGAAAAGTAGGCTTTAAACTTAGTGCAGAGGCCATAAATGCTGCAAAAGGAAATAGTAATAACGTACACAGGATTAAAGACAATATTGATAAGAAAGAATGACAATACTGATAAGAAAGAAGTAAATTTTATCACTTACCTAGTGACACACCCAGATGTCTCATTTTCAAAACACAGATGATGAAGTCAGATGTCAGGTGGCACACACCTGCAATCTTAGCACTCTGGAAGGCTGAGAGAGGATTCCACTTTCAAGCCCATACTGGGCAATTTAGCTAACTTGGTGAGACTCTCAAAAAATGGAGTGAGAGTTTGGAGATGTAGCTCAATTTGTTTTTTTTAAAGAAGGCAAAATTAAACAGAACAAAATGGAAGACAAGAAAGCAATATAAGAGACATAAATTTCAAAGCAAGACAATCAGATACCTTCACTATCTATCATATTGACTCTTGTTTTCTTCCAAATAGTACTCCATATATTCACACACAGAGAATTCACACAAAACAACGTAGTACAGTACTGATCTGAACAGGATGAGAAAGGTGTTTTAGGTCTTCAAGACCAGACAGTAGGGAAGCCAACAATGGCTATCATAGTGTCTCTCATTCTCCTCAAAACAGCTGTCCATACCTTCATGTATGTTGAACTTAAACAAAAACCAAACAGGCTAAAATCACTCTGAACAAAGAATGATAGTATTGATGGATTTCATATCATGATGCTGCGGAATCAGCACTGGGTACTGTAGTGTCTCTTTTCCTTCAAAGTAGTTGTTCATTTCATCATGTGTTATATAATTGGTTCTCATAAACTGTTTATAAGCTCTACTCATGCATGAGTCTCTACATGTATATCTATCCTTTCTGTATTAGAAGGAAAAACAAAACAAAGCAAGACAAAACAAAAAATTCCTAGAAAAACATGAAATGTAAAAGTCATATAAAACCACAAAAAAGGTGATCTACAATGGTTACTATGATGTCTCAGCAGTATATAACAATATTGATAAAAACAAAACATTGGAGACATTATAAGACTTCAAAAGCAGGTAATAATCAAACCAGCGTGGGTATCTTAGTGAATCTTGGCATCTTCAGTGTAATTGCCTATACTCTTAGACTTGATAGTATCAATCATAAAAGATTTGAATAAAATCAGTCAATACAAAACAGCAATCTGACAAACCAGATTCAAATAAGATCAGTCATAATAAGACAGTGAAAATTATACAGGGCTTCAGATTAAGTTAATAGGAAATTAAAGATGATTAGCATAATATATCCTGCTATTTTGGGGATAGCTGTCTGTGCCCTCAAATCTACTGTAAGTAGACAAACTGAAACAGAATATAATCCATCTAAACAGAGTCTTGAGAATGATGTAGATTTTAAAAACTGTTACACTATTAACAATATCCTCTGCCTTCCTTTTTTAGACAATTCCTCCCCTTTCATTCTGACAGGGTGCACTGCCCATTTTGGGTCCCACTAACTCCCTCAGTTTTTAGTTTGAGGGGAGCAACCTGCTATTTATCCTAACTGGTTCTGAACCTTCTGACTCCTGGGCTTCATCTCGAGTTGTATTCCTTTACCTATAAAAGCCTCAAGGTTTTCCTTCATTATAGCTGAGTAGTTCTCTATTGCACAAAAGTATCATGTCTTTTCAACCTATCTGCAGGTGCTGGTCGAGTTGCCCCTATTTCTCTCTGGTTCCCTGTCACATAGAGCATTGTTTTCTCATATTTGATTTTCTTTCCATAAACCCCCTTTCAGGTTAATTATGTTTCCAATACAGAACATCTCAATGGACCCTATCTCCTGATCTACTGTGCCTGTGTTTCTTTTTGCTAGTGTATCAAGGCCATCTATGTTAAAAATTATAGCCAGCCTTCTCTACCTCATTTCTGCTATTCTATTTTTCTGCCATTGGTTGTCTATTTTTCCCTTTCATTCCACTGTCTGCCCCATTCATTGAGGCCTCTCTGCCACTGTTCCTGAAATTCTTGTATTCTTTTTCTCTCTCTCTAGAATGTCCTTCAGTATTTTTTGTAGGGTTGGATTGGTGGTCACAAATTCCCCCAGTTCCTTTTTGTCATGGAAACCTCTTGTTTCTCCATTAATTTCTAGAGACAGTTTTATAGGGTACATCAATCTGGGCTGAAGGTTATTTTCTTTCAGGACTTGGATTACTTCTGCCAAGCTCTTCTTGATTTGATGGTCTGTGTCAAGAAGTCTGCCATGATTTTGATGGGTTTTCCTTTATAGGTGATCTGTTTCTTTTCTCTGATGGCTTTAAATATTCTGTTCTTATATTGAATTTCTGGGATCTTGATTATTATGTGTCTGGGTGTAGCTCTGTTTTGGTTGTAGGTGGCTGGAGTTCTGTATGATTCGTACATCTGCATATCATTACTTTTTGTTATGCTTGGGAAGCTTTCCTTAATTATTTCTGTGAATAGCCTTTGCAATTCCTTTGTTTTGACTCCTGCTTTTTCATTCACGTGTTTTATTCTTAGGTTATAGATCCTCCTGTGGTCTTCTAGCCTTTGAATTGTTACTGCCTGTTTCCTTGTTATTTTTAAGAGATCTTTCCTTTCATGATCACAGATTGCAAACTTGTCTTCAAGTTTTGACACTCTATCCTTAGTTTCTTTCAAGCAGTTTTGCCAGTTTTCAATGGAGTTTTTAGTTTCCTGGTAATCTTTTTGAATCTACTTCATGTATTCTAGGTTTTCTTTATATTCTTCATTGAATGTTTCTCTCCTTCTTTTGTGTTCCCCCATTCTTCAGTGTCTTCTTGAGAGGTGCTTAGCATTTCTTTTATTATTCTACTTATATCTTGCTTAACTTGAATTAATCTTTCAGTTTTGAGCTCGTGTACGAGGTCCTGAAGATATCACTTTATGTCCGCTGATGTCGTGTTTGATGTTGCATGTTGCTGCCCTCAATCTCTTTTGCATTTACCTCTCCTGGATCAATATACTCAGGGTTGGGGGCTGGGGGCTTTTCTTATTTCTTCCTCTTGTCATGTTTTTAGTTCCTTCCATACAAGTGTATAGTGGAGTTCCCAGCCCCTTTCCTTATTGATTATGGTTCTTCTGAAGTGTGCTGGCTAGGGGTTTCTGCCCTATCCAGTCGGCTGTCAGCCACTGAGTTGCAGATAGGAGCTGCGTATGCTGGCCCCTCCCCTCCTGGCCAGTCAACCTTCGTGGGCTTTCACTGCATCAGTGCATGCTGCACGTAGGGAATCAGTTTGGGCTGACTTATTGGGTCCTGGTCAGGGGTGTGACCCAGGCCAAGCAGATCTCACCAATCTTCTCTGGGAGGGGAGCAATCAACTGAAGTCACTGACACTCCCCATTCGGGCCCATCCTGCCCTACTCCAACATATCATCCAGTTGGTCACCCTTTTCCCGTGGGAGGGTCTTATTCCCAGCACTCACGGCGGGTTAATGCAGGTTCTTCTCTGGCTCCATTCTCTGTTGGGCTTCCCGACCTCAGGGCGGCTGCGGCGTGAGTTCATGGTGGCTCCGGGCAAGTAGCACGCAGGGCAGCTCAGCTCCACGCATGAGGCCACTCAAGCCAGTCTCATTGGTGTGGCTTTGGGAGCTCAGGCCAGACTTGACGGCCTGAATTCAGGCGGCTCTAGAGCGCCGTGCTTGCCAATCTCTTCTCTAATGGTAGCCCCAGGACTTCTTATTCAAGCAGCTCATTTCCCTTCATTTTCTTCCTGGGTTGACAGAATCCATCTCCCTCTGTCTGGATCTCTCCAGGATGCTTTATTCTGGCATCTGAGCTGTCTCTCTGAGAGAGGCTCCAT